>JAIPRL010001263.1:25939-89439 GCA_025469235.1 Pemphigus obesinymphae
AGTCATTATTTTCGAAATTACGACGAAATTAAAATTCTCGATTTTACAAAATCGTATTTTTCGTAATTTTTTGGTAGTTTTTGCTTACGCATTAAAAAATTATTATGAAAATCGAAAAATGACCTCTTAAAAGTACTAACTAGATGCAATTTGCTACCGGAAACCGGGTATGAGTGTAAAAATCGGAGCACTCCTTCTGGTAGAAAAAGTGTTTACAGAAAAATAAAAAATAAATAAAAAATAAAAATAAAAAAATAAACATCATTGTAAAACCATAAGCTTCCTCGCTACACTCAGAATCTAAAATTTTTATAAGTACCTACCTATCAGCATTGAAGTCCGTGATTATTATAAAATTATATTTTGTACAGTTACACGTATACATATATAATATATCCAAGCACACTGATTTTGCAGGAAATTTTGTCTTACAACATTTTAACATTGAGTTTCCCGTATTGTGATCTAAAGTATTTGGTCATCTAAGTATTATTTATTATATTAATTAAAGACCCAAAATGTAGTAGGGAATTTATTATTTAGTTTTACAATGTAAATTGTGGTAATTTATATTATGTAAGTATACACTTTTTGAGGTAGAATAAATCAAGTAGGGATTATCGGATAATAGTTTTTTACCAGCTAATTAATTGTAGTCGATACTTTAAAATTTCCAACTTTCAACCCTACTAACAGACAATATTGTTTTTAAGCGAATTGGAAATCTATCTAAAATAATGGAAAATTCTATTAAATTGGATAATAATACTTTAATGAATTTTGTTCGAAGTATTTTTTGAAATGTAATGATTTTTCTTTACTTTTAAATCTAAATTAGTAATACTACGCTATAATATCTTGTCGAGGGACCCAAAGGAACGATAAACCAATATCCACCATTTTCATTTGGCTTTTTTTTGTAGAATATTAATACATTTTATATCCTATTTGTTCAACTTTACTATTTTAATCGAAATAAACCTTTCAAGGGAGATATTGTCTTTTCACTGTATGAGAAAATTTGTGTCTAATAAAATGTATAACCTTATATATATAGAACGAAGTCTCTGATAACCAAATTAAATACGTAATATTATACAATTATCAGTACTATATATATTTTATGTACATAATATGTGATGTGTTTAGACAGTGAATAAAATGACTGATAATACTATTTACTATTAAATAATATTTTTATCTATATTTTATATATAAAAAATAATTTATAATTAATTTGTTCTATATAAAATATTGTGTATTTAATGGTGCAACTCGTCTGAACATAACGATAACACCTGATTTATTAAAATATTTTCTCATTTACACATTTTATGTTTGTATATTATGATATATCATATTAATTATAATTATAATCAAGATAAATTTACAATTATCGGCGATAAATCACTGCAGTACAAATAATCGAGTCAATATCTATCTCATAATCAAAAATAATGGTTTTGTGTAGATAAAAAATAATTTTGGATTTCAATTGAAATTTACTATCTAAATCTGAATCAAAAAGTTCTTATATTGTATATAAATATATACCTAACTGTTAGTCTAATTTGACGTGAATTTTGAAAAAAATATTGTCATTTATAAGTTGTAATAAAAACTAGATTTATTCACATTTACGCTTCTCAATAATTTTGATACTTTAAAAGTAAGTTATCAGTTTGTTTATTTTCACTTTTCATAAGTACTTATGGTGTGTCTATATCGATTATATAATAATATTATACTTGTTAAAAGTTGACAAACAATAAATTTGAAAATATTTTATAATACCTTTATATATCCACGTAAATGAATAAGTTTTTAGGCATAACACACAGGTGCATATGAGTATAGCAATAAATTTACCTAATCATAATATTATATTGATAGTTCTCTTTGGTGATAACATTGTTCAAAAATGCTTTTTGAAACAATATTTTAAATATCTATATATTATACAGAAATGTTTTTAATACTATTGATATAATGAAAACTAACATTTAAAAAAACGTATAAGGTAATAAGTAGAAAATACTTATTGCCTACCTTTCCTATGTATAATATAATAATATTTTAAATTAGCTTAGTCAACTAAAGTAATTTAAAAATGGACATTGATTAAATATTTGATTTTGATCAATATTTTGATTTGAACAAAAATTAAATGTTATGATTTTATTTCAATTTCAATTATTTACTAGTGGAACACAAATTTTAGATTAGACAATTTCACAATATGTTAATCTGCATACAAATAAAAAAAAATCTGTTTTAAACAATATCAATTTAATTCGACGTAATAAAGTCCGGTATATAATAAGATTGTATTTATAATTTAAATATAAAAAATATGAAATGGATTTTAATACAAAATAAGCAGGTACGATGAAAAGTGTTTTTATTTCTTATAAGCTAAATTGACTTTTCGTTTACTTTACTATCTTTACAAAGTAAACAAATAGTTATATACCTAATATAGTGATAAAATGACACATTTCTTTTTATATATATTTACTTTTGTATAAAAAAATATAATTTAGTAAGCACTGGGCATCAATAATATTTAATTGTAAATTTATAAATTTTATTTTTTTGTTTCTAAAATGTATTCACTTCAAATGTAATCCGTGTAATATAAAATCGTTAGTTTTTGATACTTAATTATACCGATACGTAAATGTAGAGACTTCGTTTCAGGAAATGTGCACAGGGTGAAAGTATAAAATGTTCTGTATGAGCAGTAATTACAGAAAGAGCCATTTATTTCCAAAATACTTTCAATTTCGATTAATATTATTTACATTTTAGAATATTAAAAATGTTTGAATATAATTACACATTTTATGTACCTATTATTTAATGTAGACACTAAAAAAAAAAAAAAAAAAATACCAAAAAAGAAATTAAATATTACCTATATATAATGTATATTATTTATTTATATATAAGTACCTAATAAAGCTTTGATGTGCAATTTACAATCTAAAAATATAAAAATATGGTAAAAACATATAGGTATAACAAATTAAACATTTTGATTTAGTGATTCGTTCCGATCATAGTTGATTATTGGTGTAGAGACAGTAAAAGCAGGAAGAAAACAGCAAGTGGAACTTTATGGAACCATAAAATTTACCATTTCTTCAAAAACTCAAGACTGAAATGTATTTTTTGTATAGGAGAATAGTCATAGAGATTGCAGTGTATTTTTAGAAATTTACGCTGAACACGACGATCTACCTGACAAGAGTCAACAGTGGTATTTGGATCCCAATCCACAGTTCAATATTCTAAAATAAGTCTAACAATAGAACAATAAAGTGATTTTAATGATTTTTTAAGTTTAAACTCAATTGCAATTGTTTTAATAATTCTTAACATTTTTAAGCCTATATTAAAAAATATTATCAATGTGGACATGAGGAGATAACAAACTACAAAAATATAAAACCAAAGTCACGAACTGAATCATCAGCAGACTGGAGGATATTACTATCAATAGAATATAAAAAATCTGTAGGGCAATTACGACGAGTAAATGTCATATATTGACACTTTTAAATATTTAACATATAAATTAGAGGTGAGTTAAACTCATAATTTAGATGTTGAACCGAACTCAACCCGAACTATGAGGTTTAAAATCGAACCCAAATTAAAACTGAACTTTCCAACCCTAAATTTCGAACCGAAATTGTATGTCGAACCCGAACCGAATTTTAGTTTAATGTCGAATTTTAACTTGAACCCGAACCTGAACCCAAACCGAACTATTATTTTAGTATCGAACTCGAACTATATTAAATTTATATCGAACCCGAATACGAAATTTAAGTAAATCAATAATTAATTCTCTTATTCTATGTTTCAACGCGTGTCAAAATCAAATTTCATATAAAAATAGTGCCAAATTGTATTTTAACAATACGATTATTTGTATTTTGTTATACAGGTTGACTATCATTGATTAAATAATCATTTTATTTATATGGTAATAAGTAATATAAATCAATGATACTACAGATTTATTACTGCTGTAACTGACTATGGATGACTACTGTTTTCGTTTGGTGGATTTTTATTATTTTTAAATAAAGTATTGAAGTGTTGGACGATGTTGAAACTACATGCTTAATTTACACATTATACGAAGAAAAGGAACTTGATAAGATGAGCAAAAATAAACTGAATTATTTTCATTTAAAAATACATTTATATTAAATAATAATAAAGAATTTTTTTTTTAATTTCGTCAAAGGCAACTTTTTATGTTATTAAAACAGAGTTATAGGATATTTAATTTTACAATTTATCAATGATTTATAATTTTAGTTGAAAATATTTCATCAAAAATCAATCATATGAAAATTTAAGTAAGGTCTTGATCTTTAATTTGGTAATGATTTACTTTTACGCTAAAACTGCTCAGTATGTAAGAAAATACTTATCCATTAAACAATTTAATAAAAATATATAATCTGATTATGACAATAGTTAGTTAAAAAGGTGACTAAGCTATTATTCATAACTTGAACATTTCAATATAAATATATTATATCTACAAAAGTGATTGTCTGGTGAAATGTAAAAAAAATATCTGTATTTTAGTATAATGCAAATTCAATACAAGGTAAAATGTGTATTATTCTAATTATGTTCAAAACGTATGAAAATCGTCGTTTGTCATAGTTATTTTTATAAATATTTACAATTTTTCGACAAAATGATACATTTTGAGTTATTGAAGTTAAAAAAATAATAATTTGATATTTTAAGATCTAAAAAAAATGTAATATAAAGTGAGTCGAGTTTAGCGAAGGATGTCTTCGTTTCCCAATATTGTATTTTTTTATATCCACGAACATTTCGCGCATATTCCTTAGTAATTTTGCACTTATGAAATCGCAGTTTTCTCAGCCTTATTTTGATTATAAAAATAGGAGGAAAAATCAATACTATATATATATAGTGCATAACTAATGTATAATTTACTGTTATACTATTGATTTTGTATACTCACTGCCTATACTTTGTATAGATAGCTATTTATGTTATTATTTATTTATTTATTTATTATCTATTATATAGTATATATTATGTTGTATAACAAATAAAGGAACTTTTCTGATTTACTATACAATCCAATTTTTACACTTTTATTTTTGAAATATATTTTTTTTTCGATGCAAAAAATAATAGCGAAGTTAGAATTTGATTATTTTTTTGGTGTTCCTTTAAATTCTTGTTTTTCTAATATTTGTATTTTTCATTGTAGCTTAATGAATTTACGCGGTAGTCGGGAACTCACAGACCACGGTTCTATTCTCTTTTTCTATATTTATTTATTGCAATTTTTTATAGTTTTGTTTTATGTATTAACATATAATAAATATTAACGAAATAGTTTACCATTGTAATTTATATGTTATAATATTATATGTTTACAAGTAAATGAAAATTATTTATTATTGTATGTTTTCTCATTACCTATATGATTTTATTGTCATGAAGAAAATTCCAATAGGTAGTCATTTAATAATAATACATTTAGTGATTGATATTTGTGCACTCAAGAAAACAGTTTAGTATTAAAATATAAATTCTCTGGTTATAGTTAGCGCTTTTGTAGAACCAGTTTGTGATAAGAAATAATATGAGTTTGGACCCATTGTTAAAATATTCTTCATATATTATGTTTATTACCTTAGATTATAGTCAATAGTACCTATATATACTGAAACTTCGCTCAGAATCATTTTATAGAAAGTAATGAATTATCATTGCTTTCAAATAAAATAAGTTCACCACCATAAATGAAGTTTTTCCACCCGCTATACTGACCGGATTTTCAGGTACATTTTTCATGTTATTCCACAACCTCGTTAACTAATTAGAGACCATATTGTGTATTATTTTATAGACATTATTTATATTTTTAACTTGAAAAAGTCTTACTATTATTTTAATAATTTTTACTACCTACCTATTCCTATAGTTGTTCATAAAAAAAGAATATAATACAAATTTTAATATTACCATTGTATTACGTTTCACATTTAATTAGACCAAATAAAAGTTATCGCACTAGTAAAAACATTATAAATAAGAGGTCACTGAATTTTAAGTACGGTAAAACTTTTACGTTTACTCATTTACTTTACCCGACTTACATTTCTATGCATGACACTTTCTTGCATGGTAACGTTCATTAAACTTGAATATATTAATTAGACTCACCTAAAGCTACGTGTAATTGTAAAGTTAATCTAAAAATAGTCCCTTACTCGTATCACTGTTTATTGCTGTGCAATTACGATATTTGCGTCTAACAGCTATACAAGCTAGACAAAACGCCAGAACTTATTGGTAAGTCAGATTTAAAATCTGAAAACAGAATTGAATATTTCGACCTGTGTTATTGGGATCGATTAAGGGATACTGAAATATATACTAAAATATGCATAATACCTTTTAAACACAGTTTTAAAAACGTAGTACTAATGTGATAAATAACATGACCAAATTACATTTTTTAAATCACCTCGAACAATCCCTATTAAACAAATCTATGAACTCAACCCTTTTTTCGGAATTGAAATATGAGACTTTTCAAAGTCATCCAGATTTTCTTTCTTTTATGTCGATTTTTTACGTCAGTATGGCGTCCTCTAATATTTAAATAGTTACATTATTTTGGAGAATCATTTATATTTTATTCTAAGTCATTTCACCATTTTAAATACCTATTTTACTTTTTGGTTTATATGATATTATTATCATATCCATTTAAATCATTTGTCTATATTTAATCTATAAGTCACGTTGAACTTGCAAAGTGACTAATAAATACTAGTGAAATTTATTTGATAAAAAAAAAAATACGCACAGAATTGGTATACCTCAACTATTATTTATGGCGTTATATGGCGAAATACTTTAGTAAGTTTGGCGTTTTCTCCTTATAATTTATTATATAAATTTCGAAATTCGAACAGCTGCATTCGATATTATAATATTTAGTTAAATTTTTTTACAAAAAAGAATATACTTTTAACTGCGTATTTCAATCACGATGTTGTCATTTACAGTGCGCACGCAGTTAAACGTATATCATTTTTGTGATTATTGGTTTATAATAATAATTATTTGTATTATAACGATCGTTCAAGTGTATTTCAATGATTATATAGTCTATAGATTTAATTTTCAAAGTTTACTCTGTTTCCATTTTACGGATAATACTTTTGATGAAAAATAAGTATATGCTTAATACTAGAGTCGTGTTTAAAATAACTCGTACTCAAAACAATACTTTTGTTTTGTATTCTTTTTTTTTTTTTTTAATAAAATTGTAGTTTTTAGAAAATCGTATTGGTACCTATAAGTATTTATTTTAACAGGCGTAACACATATTGTTGTAGATACTTTCTTATAAACATATTATATATTTTTTTACGCCGAGTTTTTATTACTATTTTTGATGGAATACAATGAGTTATTGTTGATTTTAAATTAAATAAAACAACCTGGTGTGCACAGGCTAAGTGAAATGAGGCACCCAGCCCTGACGAATCCTACCTACTTTATGCCATTTTCTTTTTCGTATTATGTTTGATTACTTTTATACGTATAAAATGTACCTACAGGTATTATATGCGCAGTGTGTTTATGTGCTTTATTTTAATCGCCTTTCACTCAGTTCAATAAATACATTTAATCAAATCTGGTATACGTAGTAGTAAACAGTGTTGACGACTGAATTATACACGTGAACACGTAAGATAAATATCAAACATGTTATCTTTAAGGCAGGTAGATACATTACGTAGGTATTTATCTTTGATTAAAAATCGTTAAATTGTTGTAACATAATGAATGCATTATTTATATTTCTAAAATAATGTAAAATGTTTAAATGTATAGCTAACTTCGCATAAATCTAAATAACAAAATGTATTGTATTTGTTTTGTATACATGCATTTTTATATATTATATTCATTAAAGTTATGAATTTCATTTGCATTAAAAATATTAATTCTGAGCAACTTCATGATTCTTTTATCCCAATTAAGTTTAGTTAATAGGAATATCAATAGAAAATCTATATAGTTAATACTTGATTTTATTTTAATGACAATTAAGTTAAAATAAAAAAAAATCACCTTATTTACTTAACTTAAATACATTTTTTTTTGACAAGTCATGACTATATTTGAAATAGATACTTTTAAAATATTATTAAATAGGTATAGGTACTATAGGCATGTTTTTTTCTAAGCTAAAATATGAATATAATTAATTATTAATAAAATAATGTTATAACTAATCACGACGTCCACACTATCGTCTATACCTATGTAAATGACAGACGCTACATCACCGATGGAAATTTTATTTGTGGTACATAACGATAAATATAGCTACTTAAATGAAACATTTATTACGTAGGTGCCTGTCGCGAGCACACCTACTTACTGCGATATTATACCATTGATTATACATATGCGTATACACATTGCTATAGATTGGTATCAAAACCATTTTCTTATTTCAAAACAAAAATAATTAATTTTCTTTTGGATCGCGATTATTATAATACCAAAATGTAGTATATATTTGTTGTTAATATAGAATTGTTGAACATTCGTTCTCATGTACATTCTTCTTCCAATTGGTAAATTTTCTGCCAAGATTATTCATTATATTCCAATATCAATAAATAAAAATTAACAATTATTTTTATCTTAGTTTTAATAAAACATTGTTAAATTTTGCATTATATAAATAATAAATAACGTTAAATTAACTGTCAGATACAAATATATAAATTTACAATTACCGAGTTCAGACTGATATATATTATGTTGGTAGATACATTACGTACTTATATTTAAATAGTTATCGCATATAAATAATGAATATTGAAAATTTAAAATAATTAAATTATTCAATTATTTACAATTAAAATAAAATCTCAATGATATAAATATCTTACTAAAGTATACTAGATAATATTATATATTAGGTATTTACTAGAGTAATATATACCAAATCTTAGAAAATGTCGACTCTCCAGAACAAATGTTTTCAGAAAAAAAAAATGTTTATTTATAATCAATAGTCATTGTTAAATTTTTCGCATTCTAGGTTTTCTGACTTATAGTGGAAAAAAAATTTTTAGACGTTTATATATATACATATATTTAATATGCCACAATATTTCTTTGGCGTGGACTATGAACACAGTACACAATTTTTAGACAATATATTACGAATACTTCAATATCAGCGATAATAAAAAAAAATAATGTGATTTATGATTTCAAGTGTCATAATAATGGTATAATAAATAAATTGTATAAATCTAAGGGTAAAATAATATTGTTCATCGAAGAATAACCTAATATTTATTTCAATTTATATTACGCCAAGATAAGTATATAACTAGGTAGGTACTATTGTTTTATTTATATGTTTTCAGGAATTGGATAATTTTTAGAATATATATATATTAAAAATATAAGGAAAACACATGCAAGTAAATAATAAAATGAAATAAATCATGTGTTACATTTAAAAATTCAGTCGTTATTTCTATTTATAATATATATATATATATTATAAAAGTATCTGTTATATATAGAATAGCATGTAATTTCATAATATTAGCTAATACCTTATACACTGCAGACGATTTAACTTAAATATTGTTGATATTGATATTATTTAATATTTTATAACGGATGTATGGACCAACAAGTTCAAATATGTTTGATTAAAAAAATATATCCGATTAGACCATATAAATCCGTATTTACTGAAAGCGTCGCGAGTGTCATAAAAAAAAAAAAAAAACGCTATTTTAACTTGGTAGCCACTTTTTTTTTTTGTTTGTTACCAGAGTTTTTCCTATCATTTTCATTATTTACTATCACTCCGGTTGGTTGTTGTGTGATTAGTTTTTGTTTTACCGTTACAGAATTTTGATGGTTTCATTTTGAAACCACGAATATGATTTCGGTAAAATAGTGCCTCCTGTCACAATTTTACCAAAACCATTACACTACTACAGGAAAAGTTTCTAAATCATCTCATTTCACATTTTTAGGACGAGAACTTGCCAACAATATCATGTGATTTTACTCCATGTCATTTTTTCCTTTGGGATTTTGTTAAATCACAGTTTTATAAGAGAAAACCATAAATGTTCAAATAACAACGAGTCCGTATCCATGGTATGGAAGTATGATCACAAAAATCCTTAGACAATAAAAAAAAACTAATCACGCTACAGTGATAGTAGATAACGAAAATGATAAGATCAATGTTACCAATTTTACCAACAAGAAAATAGTGACTAAAATTAAAAAAACCTCCTTTTTGGGACACTCTGTATAAATAATCGTAATATTCTCTAAATAATTGATTAATTTTTCAGGTTTTATATCCGTCAGCCATGGCGTCTACTGATAAACCTCCAGAAATTCCACCCCGAAGACACAGCTCAACAGTTTCACTGAACAAGTACATATACTTCCATTACTATTATTTTTATAAACTATATGATTTAATTACAACAACAAGTGAATCAGTACATTTAATCATTTTTTGAGAAATTATTAATTATAATAATATATTTTTTGGTACTTAAAAGTGTTAAAATTAAAAAATATTTTGTTTACTACTAGGATTGTTAATCAAAATACTGGAGTATCTCAGCCCAATTCACGCTCCTTTTTATCACGGAGACATTCATCTTGTATTGATGACAATGTAGACAGCGATACTGATACTGTAAGTTATTATTTATATATGGAATATGTGGTATATCTAATATATAACATTTTTTAAATACTTACTGAATGTGGTCTCTGCTAAGAGTAAATGTTTATGTTTCTTATTGGGTCTCATTGAATTATTAGATGAAATATATAATATTATACTAGTACGATCACACAACAACTAACTCAATATTTATTGTAATTTACTTTTTTAAATGAACACCACCTATATATCCAAAAATCCAAAAAGAGCCAAATGTAATTTTTTTTTTTTATATATTTTATTTAAATATAATTTTTAAGTGTTTCATTTTTATGACAATTAATTAATAATTTTTTAACATTTTATTTTCTATTGTACCTATTATACTATAAATATACGTATAAATAAAACAATTATTATTCTAAATATACTCACTAATTTTTTAATCTTAATTTGAATTCAAAATTTTAAAGTATTTAATTATCATCAAGCATAATGTTATACATAATAAGACTACCTGTACTCCAGCTTTATTTTCTACGCCTGTGTACAATGTATGTAGTATAATATTTTAAAGAATGCATATTTGTTTAACAGAAATAATAATTATACCCAAAACACTCTGGATATAATATATGACCAAATGGTAAATTATAATCTGATATTACGGGGAATAAGACATTTTCGGGTACAAAATATTATTTCGCACACTGTTTTTACAGTCCCGAACTGACGGGGGTTTGTTTTATTGGTGTCTATATTTTCTAACGTGCCGAGTCCATGTTGTCTTTATGAATTTGTGTATACGGTTCAATCCAGTGAATTTTTTACGAGCAGCTGCTCTACCGGATGATATTTATTTTTATTTCCGTCAAACCGGACTGACTATATACGTGCCTAGCCCAACTACGGTCTTTAAAAGTAACGGCTGCCGTCCGTATTCCGTTGATTATTATTATATATATTTTTTTTTATTATGTCGATGTTGTGTTTGTGTCATTCACCAAAGTTATTATTATTATTATTTTTAATTTTAGGTAATTAAGAATGTGACTTGAGAAAAATAAAATGCTTATAACGAGGGTGGGGATTAAGTAGTCTCGTCATACTCATACTGATTATGCATAATTTATGACAGCGTCGTTTTGTAAATAATTTTCATAGTGACTTACGTTGGAATAAAATTAAAGGGTCAATTAGGCTTATACGTGGCTACCGTTTTATTACATTTACATTTAATATTATTCGTTAATTTTATATTTCTGCGTAATGGAAAAGCTAGTTTTCGAAAGACTATAATATGCTGCAGAACTTAACGTATTGAAAATTAAAATATATATTGTAACTTGTTGGCTTTGAATGTTTAATATATATTAATATATATATATATACTGTATATATGCTAATTTGTAACTAATATATAGGTCTATTTAATAATTAAATACCTATATAATAATATATTTTGTTTACCTATTTACAATTGCGATTACCAATATTTTTACTACAATTGCAATTATTATAATTTAGAGTTTACACTATAATAATAACATTTGCTCATCTGGTAGGATACTGATAGTGAATATATTCAATTTATTTGAATGAAAATAATGATAAATCATTGCCATCCGTAAAACGATTTTGAACAGAGATTGGTGTAATACACACAATATATATATTAAGTAATTATTACTATTATATGACATCACCATAGTATAATATTATTTTATATTATTTAAGTTATATATGGTAACAATGGTATAACATTATTAATTGCTAATAATGAAAAAAAATTAACAAACAAAATTCCATTTAAAGGACGTTTTTATTTATGCTTAAGAAAATTGCAAAAAACCCAACAAAAACAACTTCTGAAAAGTGTCTATTAGAATCCAAAACATCTTTTCTATCAACTATGGTTCAAAACTCTTACTCGAATCGTATCCGAAAAGTAGTTATTAGAAAATTAATTAACTACAGTGGCGGCTCGTAGGCTTTAAATGTGGGAGGGCGATTAAACACTATTCATTTTTGAAAAGCATAGAATAAAATAATAATTATGTACCAATTTAGAAGGTATTTATTAAACCAAAATATAAAAAAATATATATATTTATATAAATACGTTTTACCGAAACCGAATATTACAAAATAATAAAATTTATACGTTTTACACTCAAAATTTAGGCGTCTATCTTGCATTTCAGTAAACAGGTCTTCCAAATTGTTTTATTTCAATTTTCTGTAAATATTATACTGAATTTTTATCTACTATATTATAATAATATAATATACGCCAATAATAAAAGACTAAATTAAATAAATAATATAGAAATATAGAAATGTACACGCGTCACGAAAATAAAATAAATACACGATACTCGTACATACACATTATCCCGTATTCTTCCGTAGTCCACATGCATGTTGGGCGATTATTCGTATCTCTCCGGCGCGGCGATCACATTATTACCGAATGTTTTTGTGTTTTGATCGTATAATTATGACGGGCGATTGTCAACGTCGCCCCAACGCCGAACGCTGTTCTTTACTCGATAACCGCACAAATGAATAAGAGGTATCTATTTCAATCGTGCTATTAGTATTATTACCTAAATATATTTTTAAACTCTGATTACCTTATAGTGTTTTCATAACAATGGAAAACATTTATTTACTTTCAATAATAATATTTGAAAATGCATTACAATGTAAATATTTGTTAATGTTTAAATCAAAATCTAACTTGTTAATAAGTAATTTGCTACAATATTAGAGGGGGTGGGCGATCGCCCCGTCAACCCTACACACGAGCGCCGCCACTATGAAATAAACATCATTATAAAACCAATAGATTCCTCGCTCTACCCAAAATATAAAAATAATAAAATATATTATGATTCAGACTAGTTAGAAATCTATGCAATAAGTATAAGATAGAATATTAGGGATCTTACGATTATAAAACCAACGAAATAATAATAAAATATGTATACGAGTTCATTTTAATGGTTATATCTATAATTATTATTAAAAGTTATACCCACTCATATATTTATTAAAAAAAAAGTAGTCGGGGTGGAAACAATTCGATCGTTGTGTAGGATATTGGTGGTGAATGTATTGAAATTTAAAGCAATGATAAATCATTTCTTTCTAAAAATCAGTTCTGAGCCAAGTTTTTTTGGATATACTTAACAATTACTGCAGATTGTACTAATAATACGTACATATATATATTATAATGAACAAAAAGGTGGAAAAAAGTCCAAAAATTATTTGATAGTATAGGAATTAGAACAGAGTACCCCGCGCAAGACAACAGAATCAACTACAACTAAACTACAGACCATAGTAATAAAACAAAAAAAAAAATAGACTTCTTAAACAAATATGATAAAATCATAAATTTCAGTTTGATATAACTTTAAAACCAAGTCGAACCGCCAAATTCTGACTTCACCGTTATTTTTTTGATAAAAAAATACATAAAAAAAAAAATGCTAAAAATAGATTTTTTTATGTTAAGAGAATGGAAGCGGCGATTTTGTCTGTCTCTCTCTATCACACACGTAACATAGCAAATTAGACCACTTCTATTTTCAACATACCGATGGATCTAGTAATGCGATAAGGATTATAAAAATAGATTTGAAATTATCGTAATGTCTACTTTAGATCGATCTTCCCACATTTTTGATTTTTTTCCCTAGGCCGCCTAAAATTAAGTTAATATTATCAGACATTTAAAAATTGACTTTCAATTTTTGTGAAAATCAAGGGAAAAAAATAAAAAGTGGTAATGTCGTTATAAAGTAAATTCATGCAAATTCAAATCAGTTTTCGGAATCCTTATCGCTTCACTAGGACAATCGGTATGTTAAAAATGGAATTCAGTGTCTTTTCAAATACAGTAGCTGTATTTATTGACATGTGCCTGTGAGTGCGAGTGAACAAACCAACATTAGTATGCCAAAAGTATTTACACACAATAAATACCGAATACTACTTACACAAAAACACTACGTAATGTAACTACACAACCCCTTAATAAACCGCTTTCAATTCCCTTAAGTAGAAAAGTTATAATTATTATAAATTAAAATCTATAAATAAATAATAATTAATAATAAAAATCTCTAAATTAAAAATTGTTATATATATCCCAAAAATTATTAAAATATTTTTTCCTTTTTAATGTATGTATATACGTTTTTGGTAAAAATTTCAAGTTTATTTATTTCCATTTATTTTCTTGAAATTCGAACACATTTGATACCAAAATAATATGTATTATCTATCCAAGAAAATGAAATATCTATTAAAAATTATTGTATTTATCAAATGATTTTTAAATCTTTTTGTGTGTAGCTAGAATTACGTAATTTTAATACTATATTAAATTTTCAGGCCTTAAAACCTAAAATTAAGACTTTTATGAATTAAATGACTCAAACTTTTAAATTGCTATAAATAGCCAAAAATTGAGGAAAAAAATTCCAAAATGTTTTAGCATTCATAATGTGCTAATCTACTTATTTAGTGAAATTTTATAGATTCATTATTTTCCCAAAATTCGAAAACATTTCATTCCGAAATGTCGAATAAATTAAGTAGATAAGTATTCAAAAAATAATTTAAATGGCTATTAAAAATATTCTACCTACCGATTTTTTGTATATAGCTATGAATGGCATATTTATAACACTTTATTAAACGATCAGGTCTGAAAACTTAAAAACAAGTTTATTATGAATTAAAAGTCTTAAATTTTAATATTGCTTTAAATAGCCTATAAATTAGTAAAAATGTTCGAAAATTTAATGCATCTAGCACCAATATTTTCGGAGTTATATAGAATTTTATTATAGTTCCGATTTTTATGATAATGTTTTAATAGTTTTTTCTTACGTGTTTATCGAACAAATTTAAAAAATCTACCAGTAAATAGTGCTACATGTAAATCAGAGCGCTGCTTATAGATTTTTCGTGTACAGACGTAAAAAAAAAATTAAAAAAAGACTCCATCGTAAAACCAATGCATTCCTTGCTTCGCTCAGAATCTAAAACATCTAATTATAGGTAATGGGCATGCGACTTGCGTAACTTATACTGTTATTGGTACCTATAAAACCAACAAAATATATGCATTTACCGTTCTGTACTATGCTCATATATTGGTTTTGCATCCTCAAATTATGTTTGTCCTTACGATGATTTTGGTAAAAAAAAAATAGAAATTGTTACTATAGTCATTAGTTGTGTTAGAACTATTATCTTTTAGTTTGAAATCCCAATATTATAGGAAATTATTTAATAATAATAATAATAGTAAATCTATGAATATTGTCTAAAATTATAATTTTCCATCATTCAATATGTAAACTAGCTATAGTTTAATTCCTATACCGGTAATAGAATATGCTGATTTCATATTATAGTTTATGTTACCTATGTTTTTTTAGAGTCATTTTAAGAAAAACTAATTTTATAATTATAAACGTGAAAAAAGCGACAATGTTAATAATATGAAATAATTTAATACTAATTCTAATTATATAAGGGTTACTTCTACATGTGGATGAATGAAGAATTTACAAATGTTTTGATGAAATTGGTACATATTGATGAAGTTGCTACATTCACCAAACTGTAGTTCTCCGCAATATTTTGTCTCCCCATTAACTCATTCTTATACACAAACTATTTAAAGATTATGAGTGCTTTCTAAATATTCAATATAAAATTATAACTTAAAAAGAAAATAATTTATTGAATCGATAATAATTCTAATTAATACACACTTATTGAATACTTTTGATACATATTGGCGAAAGATGTCAAAAATAATTTTTGATTAATTTGACATTGTTTATTTACTTCGTTTTTGATATTTCGATCAATTTAACAAAAATAAGTTAGTTAAAAACAGATAGCACACTGAATTTTAGCAAAATTATTATTTATAAATGACTTAAATAAATATAAAATATTCATTATCGTTTAAATATTAAATTGAAGATCTATTGTATTTAAATATTTTTTCAGTCATCAGTTATTAGGTACTCATAGTAAATTTATTGTCTACTATATTCTGTCTACATTTTATTTATGGACATTCAATGTATTAAAATTTAAATGTATATACTATATATGTATTTAATTTTATATTAATTAAAAAAATGAGTAATTTGTTGGAAGGAATTTGAATCTTTAATTTTTATTCAAAATGTAAGATTTATAAGATGCTGTTTGACAATGGACATTATATTTACAATATAAAATATTTAATATTATTCAGCTTTGATAACGGACAGTTTGGAAGAAGTTTTGTACAACCAATATCAAATGTGTATGTATATGTGCTTTGCAAGCGCATGCATGGTAAATATTAATTTTCATAAGTGTATGTGTATGACGATCTCAATGGAATGAGCGAATGATATACGCCTATGCAAACTTATAGTATTAATAATATTTTTAACAGTATAATAGTTCCATTCCAAAATCTGGTAAAATAATGGTCAATTTAAATATTTTGAAATAGTATTTGAAAATTAAAATTTTCGAAAGTAGATATATATAGAATTTTAAATTATTTATATTATAATCGTATCCAACAATAAACCAGGAAAGAGGAGAAGGATATAAATATATTTACAGAATGTAAGTCCTATAATTTTGTAGTCTTATATATATTATATCGTTTTAAATCCTTTTCATTTATGAATTTATGCATTATATTATTAATTTATAGGTAGCTAATAGGGATGATTATGCATCCTAATGACTCTTTCTCACTTTTTCTTTCATCGAAATATTTTGTTATTTTTAAACTTGAAAAAAACATTTCTGAAATTGCCCATTGTTAATTTGACATTATACTCAGTCCATTTATTCAATGATCTCAACTATTGTGTTTACGCAAAACTATCAATTTTCCTAATAAGATTTATAACCTAAGAAGCTAAATATACATTTACATTTTTTCACATATAATGTGTTTTATTTGAAACAAATGTTTGGCAGCCCATTAAATTTATCTTGAAACTCAGAATTGAGTTATGAATTGATTCACGTCTGATTTGATTAGGTCAAAAATAATTTGTCAGAAAATTTATTGAAATTAAGATACCAAAAAGTGGACAATATATAATACAACAAACTTGGAACTTTTTTGAATTCTTAGTAATTATTCGTTTCATTCTGGCGATTAGAATGTTCCATAAAATCTGTTGAATAATATCTTACACAGCAACTATAATTTTCATTAAAAATATTATTTTTAAAAACAATAGTACAATATAGAGATTATAATATTACTTAAAATTGTTATATAAAAGTAATTATTTTAATCTTAATTTTATTTTAAATTAAAAAATGCACATATATAAATTATATTAATGCATTAATATAATTAAAATAATAATAACAACAACAATAATAATAATAATAATAATAATAATAATAATAATAATAATAATAATAATAATAATAATAATAATAATAAAATAACAATTAATATAATATAATTGATCATAAGATTTACAGATTTTTGTATTCAACATAAATACGTGTATATTTCTATAATTTATCGTTTTCAATTTTGTTTTCATTGAATATTGTTTATAATAGATTTAATTAAAAAATCTGAATTATTTTATTTTGTTATATAGGTACCCAAAATAATTTTGTCATTAATTTCTTGTGACAATTTGATCATCAGGAGTAAATAATGTACACATTAAAATTATATTTGAATCAAAAAAAAAAAAAAAAAAAAAAAAAACCATTGGTACATTTTACTTCACATACAAGTGTGCATTTTTTATTTCAATAAATGCACAGTTATATTATATTATTTTATAATTTATTTTATTAATATATAATATTAAAATTATATGATTCAAATATTAGTTTAATTATTAATTTACAACAAGTAGATATCACACCTTTTAAGTACAACCCAAGTAACATGAAAATATTTATTAAATAATTCCAATATTCAATATTTTATAAATATTTATTTTTCATTTAATTTTGATTTTATATTCATTGGATTTACATTAAACGAACCAAATTTAAATAGTTATAAATATTTTATTAACATTAGAAAGTAAATGTTAAAAACGGACAAATTTCGTGTAACAAATTCCGATTCACCCATACTTAAACCCGGGACATTCTTTATCAAACAATTTATAGGTACACTACCTATCAGCCTACATATCGGGGATTACTTTTCAATTGAAATTTCAGGTATATAAATACAGTACACAGTAAACAAGATATTAGGCGGCCGTAGAATATCTAATCTATCTAAACGAGAAAAAGATCCAATTTGTGGTTAACGACGTAGGGGAACATTCCTGAATATTCTATTAATGACATCGACTACTGTTAAGAAAGGATTTTTTTAAATTGAACTTTTAAGGGAAAAAGATTTGTGGTAGTCAATTGTTATTAAATGGCCAGCCCAAACTACTCGTTCGCGAAAGTTGACATTTTAAAAAAATATTCCTTTAAGGACATACATGTACAGAAAGAATTTATTGAAATTCAACATGTAAGAGGAAAAAAAGAGGGGAGGTAAATTATTATTCAACGCCTAGCATAAACTACTGACCATAAAGAATATTAATTAAATTATAAAACTTTTAATGGGCGAATCGCGAAGTCGAGTAATTAATTTCGTACCTATATTTAAGTATATAACTACAAATATAATATATAGGTACCTACTATAGGTATAATACTAAATATATAAATACTAACATATTTAACATACAATATTATATAATATTAAATAATAAATGTTTATTAATTATTAATTATTGATTTTAATTTAAATATTTATTTCTTGATAATTATAAATATTGAATAATAATTGTACATTATATATTTTGATTTGAATATTAGTTAAATAATTACTCAATATTTAATTTCAAGTCAAAAATTAATATTTATTAATATTATACATTAGAAATTGTTATACCTGGGAAGTAAATAATTTACATTATAAACGCAATTTATTTATTTAAATTCAAAAACATTGTATTTCCACTAATAATATATATTGATCGTGTACTTACATACTAATATATAATAATTTAGAAACCTCATGAGAAAAAGAAAAATTAAAGTTTAAAAATATATATGAATCTATATAGTGGTTTTAATTTCCATTTCAGAAATATTTATATACGGTATATTTGTATTCAAAACACATACCAAATAAATGATAGATCTAAGAATATTGAAATGGCTTTAATGTTATAATACTTGAGAGTTTTCCAACGATTGTGCTACGACTTGCGTTTTAGGTCGATTTATGTTTTACGAAATCGCCCGACGTAGACTATTACGGTTTACGATTTCTAAATATAATTCAAACAGAAATTCTTCTGTATTTGTAAGTTACAACGATTAAAATGAATATAATTTGTTATTTATTGAATTATTTTCATTTAAATTCAATAATCACCCGTTAATTACCTGCGTTGTTTCCATTTTTCTTTGACGACGGCTCGAGGAGTTAACAGCAATGTGCGTAGATGAAATGTGTTTGTGTTTCAAACGAATTGGATTGTTTTAATCGATTTTTTGTACATATTTATTTATTATTTTGGAATAATAATATACACAAATAACATCCTATAATATATGGCTATGACTAGAGCGCCGATTTATATACACTAAAAACCAGCCATGTACTGAAAATAATTAATTTTGCATAAATATATGCGACAAAATGTTAAAATATGCAGAAAGAAAAAAAATATGCCCTCAAAAATTATAAAAAGAAAAATGTATTCCTTTATACACTTTTAATAAATTACGCAACATAAAATAATTATCGTAAAAATTTAATAAATACATTAATTTAAAATATCAAGAATTCAATTTTTCCCCCAAATTCACACACATGACCACGAGTACTATTCGATAACCACAATAATTTGTATTTCAGCATTTTGGAAAAACTCGATACTAAAACGAAAAAAAAGACATTAATATTTTGACGCAACTTAAATAAATAACAATAACATCAATGCAGATTCAAACCATTATTTATTTATCTCAATACCTAAAATTTCAGCGATTGGCAATTCGAAAAAAATTGTATTTATTGTCAGTAAATATTTTTGAAAATTTTTGAAAAGTTTTAAAAAACAACTAAATATACACAAAAAAATGAAGTATGGATAAGAGTTACAATCAGAAAATAAGTTCCAAACACATCAATATCAAAGTATGCAAAAATATGCCTGAAAAAATTGTATTGCTAATATTATCATATAAAATGTATAGGCATTGTGCATAGTTATAACTTATAAGACGTTATAACATATCGCAGGATCAACCGAAAAAAAAAATGCATACTAATCCGCGATGAAATTATTATACACAATGTATTATAATTAAACCTACGTACCTTAGTATTGTAATTTTGTTTGGTATGCATAGGTTTAATATAGATTTTTAAAAGAAATCACAAGCCCCGCGTCACTACTGATACACAATAACTGTCATTGGATTACGTATAATATTGTGTAAACATATGGGTTCGAAGTAAAT
This sequence comes from Pemphigus obesinymphae, assembly GCA_025469235.1. Taxonomy (NCBI): domain Eukaryota; kingdom Metazoa; phylum Arthropoda; class Insecta; order Hemiptera; family Aphididae; genus Pemphigus; species Pemphigus obesinymphae. The sequence continues at coordinate 47,283 of JAIPRL010001263.1, forward strand.
CAAAGTTAGTAATACTTGTACACGTGAATTTGAATAAATAGATACCTATCGTTAGATAAATTCTATTGACTACGTATATGTATATATAAACTACGTACAATCTGTCATTCAATCGATTTTGGGTAGGTACTGGGTAGGTAACATTACAGATTTTCAACGTCCAAACTCTGAAGAATCCGACAAATTGCCCATGGTATTTCGACAGCATCATTATATGATGTTATTTTATATTTGCTCACACTTATTCTGTTTTCCCAGTAGCGAAGGCAGTAATTAATAAAAATCCAATTGTTGGGAAATTATGTTTTTCAATTTTCGATACTTGTGATTGTACAGTAAACGAACTTTTAAATCGAATTTGAAGTACTAAACCCAGTGTTTGGAAAAAACTACGTTCATGCGTTTACGTACATATCTTGTGAACGACAAGCCGAAGGCACTCGTTTCTGTTAATGTGAACTCGAACGAAGTTCATATTTTTAAGGAATTTAAACGACTTTCAGGCCGTTTAAATTGAATTAAAACATATGAAAATGTCGATATAATCCTATTTAGATTTAAATATAATGCATAAAAGTCCAATTTCCTTAGGTCTGCTATAAAATGAAAAGGATAGTTTTTATGAGCCGGGAATTTTTCGTATATACTCGAATATAAGAAAAATGTATATTTTGTTAATAATTCATTAATTAAAATTAATGACCAGATGAACGAGTTCATTTTATTAAAAAACGTGAGTATGAACGTGTTCTTTTTAATTATATTTGAACGTGAACGTGAATGGATTCATTTTTTATTTATTGGACGTGAACGTGAACAAATTCAATTTTTAAGTGAACGTTCCGAACACTGGTATTAAAACTCGGTTTTTTTTACATGAAAGTGTTAGTAATTTACGCAAAATGGTAAAATAAACAATAATATTTCAATTTTTTTATATTTTGATAGTTATACTGCCTTTGTAACTAAGGTGAAAGTATACTCCAGGAGATTATTCAATATGTGTACCTACGTATTATACTTCAGTTTTAAAATAATTATAACTATAAATTTGCCTACAAAAGTTATGCACCAAAATATTTTAATTAAACTTATAATTTGACAAGATAACTTAAAATTGTATTAAATAAAAAGTAGATATAATATGGTATACACACGAGTTTCGAACAAATAATCGTAACTTAGTATTTCACGTAATTTTCAATAGTTGAACTACATAAATATCTCAGGAGTATTGTAATACGTGTGGCCATAGTATGGAGCTTTTTTAAATTAGCATAAAGTGTTTTTACAAATCGTCGGATCATATTTAATAATATAACTTATGAAACGTATAATTGACAAATAAAATCGTAGTGATGGTAAAACAAAAATACAAGAATATTTTAATATTCCTGTTGTTCACGTATACGTTCGTAGAAATCGTACACAAACGAACGAAGAAAATATTTATTTTTATAGCTGTAGAATGCATTTTACATTACATGGATATGTGTCATACTACAAAAACAGAAAACAACATTATGCTTGATCGCCGGTGACCATACGGTGTTTGGATGTTTTGTAATGCATAAAATATCCCATTGAATAGCACATCTGGCAATACGGCGAAATGTAAATTTATACCCAAATATCTGGTATATTTTTATTATATTTTATATTCTATAAAGATAGGAGTACATTATAAATTGTATGGGGTTAAAGAACTTGGCTGATACAATACAGTTGGCCACTGGTGAGTTCAGTAGAAAAAAAGTCAATAAAAAAAATGATTGGAAAACAGTTATAATATGTTATAAATCGATTCGCCCACGCGCACTTTCACGTTTGAGAGAGAGAAAGAGAGAGTGATCAATTATTATGGAAAACTCGAATGAATTTCGCACTCAAGCTATTTGGTTTTCTTTTTACGCCATAAAATTCAACTATATAAACTCGTATGTATATATACACAGATTGGAATAAAAAACGCATTTGTTTTTCCAACTAAAAGTCGTACGGAATTATTGAGCGAATTTTGAAACTTAATTGTGCAAATATGACAAACGTGTGTTTTCAATAGTAAACATCGATCGTTCAAAAGTTTTTTTTTGTACGTAAAGTATAGACCACATTATACAAAAGAATAAAGGTTCATCTTAAAATCTTTACTTACCCGGTATAAAAGGTAGGTATATCACTTTATGATAACTGACGTGTCGGAAATAGATGGCAGTGTATAGGTTTGTAAATATTTAATATAAAGTCTAAATTATAATAAAATATGATGATTGATGGAGAAAATTAAATGCAGTCAGCTTTTGTGATGTATTGAAGAGTCCGAGAAATGGATATAATGTACACTCGTAAAGAAGAAACATTAGGTATATATTATATATACATTGTACATTGAACATGTAAATAAGGAAAATTAATTATATTTGACTGTACTCTAACTGTAACTTCGTGCATATCATTGTAATTCGACCAAAGTGACTATAGTAAAATTAAATTATATAATGCTTCCATTTATATATCCAAAAACCATTTCTTATTACACAAAATATTCCGTGGGAACATGTGTGAACTCATTGAAACAATAACTTATATGAACGTTATTCATTTCTGCGGACTATCCATTTGTCTGCGAATATTCTCTCCTGACAGATTTCCATGGTAACCCTTCGTGCTAACTAATAGTTAGTAGTTCAATAAAAAAGTAAAAATAAAAGTTCCAAATGTAGAGTACTAAATCGGTGTCCAGTTAAAAGTAAAACCTCAAATTGTAATTTTAAATACATTCCATGAAGTAATAAATTGTTTTTAAAACAAAATATTCCGAAAGTATTTGAAAATGTATTATAGGTAACAACTATAGTTTTGACCACAAATCACTATTAGAGACATGTATTTTTGTTTGCTGATTTAAATTAATAGAAAAAAAAATAGAAGCCTATTCCAATCAGTACAGGTGTGCGTATATTGATAACCCTTAGGTCAACTATGCCCAAAGTTGTGTAATATTAGGTAAATAAAATTATAGTTTATTTTAATGACACAAAAATTATTTAAAGTAAAAATAATATATTTGTTCTATATAGAAATTAAAAAAAAAAACATTAAAATAATAAAAATAAATATACTACTTATGAGGTATATACCTAAGTAAAATTAGTATATATTATAAAAAATTTAATATAAGGAATAGTTAGTATCCACCGTAAGTTATCATCAGGTTACAAATGAATAATAAAAAACAAAAAAGGAATACAAAAATATATGAAAATTAATAAATATAATACAAAGAATATACTAATAATAAAAAACAAATTATTACAGATTAAGTAAGTACTAGTAACATAGATATATTAAAACAACAATTAGAGAATTATGTATCGTTGTATAATGGATAAATTCAGTCGTTCGACGCGGGCAATCGTTGGCTCTATTCATTTTTTATCTAATTAAGTTTTTTGTTTTTTTTTTCAACTTTTCTTCGTGGGTATTTTAGGGAAACAGCTGAGAGAACTAAGCTCATTGCGGCTGGCTCTACAAATTAAATCTAAAATATGTCCCGATTTGGATCCACGCCGCACGGGTAGGTAACAGATTAAATTAAATACGTTTACCACAATAGATAAAATCATTATTTATAAGAGCTAAAAACTTATATTTATGTTGTGAAACGTTAATTAATATTAAAAAAATTAAAAAATTATAATTACTTTTAATTATTTTCATTGTTATTCAATCTTCTAATTTCATTTAATTGCTTTTATTTTGGCCAGTATAAGTACAATTTGTTGAAACTTGAAATGCAGTATTAAATAATCTTATAATAAAAAGTCTTTATAGGTGTTTTTTCAATAATGTTCCAACAGGAACATATGTAGATCATAATTTTAGGGGGGGGGGAATAATTTTTAAGAAATATTCTAGACCTAAAAATGTATATAGAATGTAATATAATAATGTAATCTATGTGTAAACTAATAATAAAATAAATATTGTACACATAATACTCTATTAAATAAAAAAAATATATTTTAATAAACAATATACTTTTAGTAAGTATTTACATTGTGAAGTCTGTTTTTCTTTGTTTCATTTTAGCAAAAGTTTATACTATTTTTTCTCTAATGGAATGACTATTTCTCTGATATATGAAATAACTATTTTCTCAACTAATAACTTTATTAGGTTTTTCCTATATTTTGGCTCTTTTTGCAGCCAACTCGTTAGCATATTATTCCTGTTATAAATCTTCGTTTATTCATAATAATAAGCGTATAATTACTACAATAGTACAACAGTGTACAATAAAAGGGCTTGCCGAAACTAAAACAGACAAAAGAAAATTTGATTTTTCAGTTAACTGGACCAATTCATATTAGTTTTATTATATAAAATATATAACATTTTTATGTTATTGCTCCTATCGTCCCTCCCCTCAAATACGTGTCTGTGTTTCAATAATGCAAAATATATTCAATTATTTTATATACCAACCTAATAATATACAGTATTAAATATACACAACAATATAATATATATCATAGATTTAATATTTATATAAAGAAAACTGCAGCTAGTATTGCATAATAATATAGTATGATATAACTAAAAGTGAAAATATGACATCGCTGATCTGTTCAATTTCTTAAAAGTGATGTTTCAATTACACGTTTTCACGACAGCATATATATTTCGTGTTAGGATGTTACATTTACCACAAAAATAATTGTAATAATATGTTCCTCGGACGTTTTGTAACTTGAATATTGCACTGAAGTGGGTAAGTATATCAGACGACCGTGTTTCACTGATATTTCAGATATCAACGAAAATCGTTCGTTTTATCTGTTAAAATATCAGATCTCCTTTTCATTATAATTATTACTAATATTATTGTTATGATTATTAATTAATTATATTGTTTTATGTGGAACACACTTAATGACGCGCCGCGCGTGCACTAATGTTACGGCGTTCGTTTGGGGCGACGATCCAAACTGCCTGTAGCAATAGACCGTACTTTATCACTGCCACCGTCATCTCTACCACCTCATCATCCTTCCGTACCAATACCCGAGGGCACTCACAGAAAACGGACATTTCGCCACTTTGTTATTTTAAGACTTACCAATAATTTTACTATAATTAATAATATAAACCTAAAATATATTAGGCACTCGTCTAATGACAATGACGATTACCTCTTTTAGTAGGTTATGCTACATTAGAATAAGAGATACTTAGAGGTATACTAAAATAATTTAACCAAATATACTATAAATATACTGACCTTCGAATTTTTATCTTGCCCCGGGTGGGGTTTTATCCTGCAGGCGACTCTTGCGGTCATATTGCCAACTCTACACACTCGAACGTGCTATATAATCATCGTATATATATAATATATATATATGAATTTAGTACTTGTAAATCATTTACGTGGTTAAAGCATCTTTTACGGTCGCTTATTGGCAGTGGTCGGCGATAGTTGTCATACATAATATAAATATATATTCCGCCGAAAACGAAGTAGTCATATTCCGTGGACAAAAAAAAACACTACAAAACTATTAATTGCTGTTTTAGATCGAAATTCAACGTTTCGAATTACTCGAAATCCTAGTAAATTTGAATTAACTAATATTTTCAGAATATATATTGAAGAATATTTGACGTTTAGCCTCAAAAAATTGATAAATGGGTATAGTATGTAGGTATAAATTGCAAAAAAATTCTCAACCGAATAGTCTGTGGTGTTTTCCCGCTGGAAAAAAAACCGGACATTTTTAAACGGTAAAAAATAATTCGATTATAAATCTTAATTAAAATTATTTAATGTGAACGTTAGATCGAAGTTTTGATTATTGTTCACTATAACCTAGAATGTGCTATAAAAAAATACCTAATATTTTCGCTAAACTCCAGTCTCGAACTAACGTTTACTAACGAACAAATTAAGTACATGTATCTACCTATACTAACTTACCTAGCTACAACTATATATGCCTAACAATGTATCACTATTATTGTATAGGTAAGTATTCGTGAAAAATATCAAATGCGGTAAATATAAATACATTATATAAGTATTCTAGCGTCCGTTTCTACTACGTTCTACGGATAATAGTTACTTTTAAATTCCCTCCAAGTTTACTATTACTATTTATATTTAATTTAATATTGTGGAAATATTCGTTTTGAATATATGTTATTATTCTCATATTTATTTTCACAATGCAAATTGTATTTCTCGAAAATTTAAATCTATGTATTACTTTCAACGTGATAAACTTTCTAGAATATAATTTAAATGCACGAAAAATGCACATCTCAATAATAAACATACACTGCATTTCAAATCTGCCAGGAGACGGTTCATTGACAAGTACCTATATGGAGTAGATAATTTAAAAAATATATAATTCATTACATATGGCTTAACTTATATTATCCGTAAATTAACGTTAGTGTATATAACAAATAATAGTTAGTTAGACATAATCATTCTAAATTTTTTGAAATTCCAAATGTTCCTCAAATTTGATCATTAAACTGTTACGAAACTTTTAAAAGAAAAATATATTTTTAGTACTTTTTTTTAATTTAAATTTTCACAACAGATTTATATTTATAATCCTTATACTAAGTAATTTCGGAAAAATAAATAACGTTTTACAAATTAATATATGTATGTAAAATTTAAAAAATATTTTCTCTAAACAACAACAAAAAAGGCTTATATATATATATATATATATATTTAATACAATGGTCGGATATCGAGAAATGTACTTAATCATATCTTTTATTCAATTTCTAATAAATGGGTTGCTACAAAAAAAGTGTCTCTAAGCTTAGATTTTTCAAAAATTATATTTTCTGAAAGGATTTACTTTTAATAATATTCTCTAAAAGTTTCAAATTGATCTAAAAATATTAACAGAGATGCATATTGTTATGTAAACAGTGTAATCCACTATGAATTGAAACATTGAACTTCCAATTATAAACGCTTTTTTTTCAAAACTAAATATTTAAGTCTGTTATCAAAACATCTAAAAAATTATGAGTCAATCTATCTCAAATTTTTGTTCTTATTTTGCACATGAATATCTCATGGTTAATCAAAGGATTTATGTTTTAAATGTATAGTTTTTTTTATTATTCATATACATTTTTAAGGTAAAAATTGAATCACTTTTTTTCATGAGTCACAAAATGACTGACACATGAGTTTTCACAATTTTATTGTTTTTATATTATGGTTTTCTTTTAATACATGTTAGGCTATTAGTGATATGTTTGGTTCTTGATTTTTAATATTCCTAATGTGTTCTTTAAACCTAATTCCTATGTTTCTTCTAGTTTGTCCTATGTAACATTTTTAACAATTCTCGCATTGAATTTGTTAGATTCCTAATTTTGCTGTTCCTTTTACTTTATCTTTAGTATTTCCTAATAGACTCCTTAAATTGTAATTTTTTGATGACATTATATCAATATTGAATTTTTAAAAAATTTTCGAGATTTTATTTGAAATGTGTGGTATGAATATCATGCTATTTTATTATAAAATTTTTTGAATTTTGTTCTAAAGTGCTGATATGTCTTATGTTTTTTCGCCATTCTTGTTTCTTTATTAGTTTTAAAATCATTATTATTATCGAATACATTAAAATTTGCTATGTTTATTATTAACTGATTTTTTTTTTTGAAATCTATTTTATTCATTGGGATATTCACTAATCGGCATACCATGGTATTTCACGCAGCCATTTTGTGTGGCCAACAATGATTTAAGATATTTTTGATATATCTGTAAGTATGTGTATTTGTTCTGTATATTTCGGATTCTAATTTATTATTTGATCGTTTAATATAAAGATCCAAAAACGGTAATCTTTCTTCAACTTCTTTTTCAAATGTAAATTTTATTGAAGGGTATTGTCAGTTCAAGTGTTCAAGAAAATCTTCTATGTTAAAATCTTTATCTACTATTGTAAAAATGTCGTCGACGTACTTTTATTTTCTGTTTCAAATCTGCTCATAAAAACTTCTGCTAAGAAGGGAGATAATGGATTTCCCATCACTGTCCCTAATTCTGCTCATAAAATTTTTCATTGAATTGGAATACATTCTGACTCATGCAAAATGTTGTTTAATTAATTAATTCTTTAATTTTATTATCTTATATTTTTAAATCATTTAGCCATTCTTTTAAGAAACCGATTGTAATTTCAGTAGTAGTTGTTTAACACTGAAGATGAAAACACTATTTTCGAAATACGTATTTGTTAAATAAAAACAAATTATTTTGTAGAAATTGAGTTTTTATTTATATCTATAAATAATTCTACAAGTAACTCAACAACAAAATATTAACTCTTCAGAATTCAGCTGCTTAGGGCATAACTATTATTTAACATATTTTCGCAGATCAGCCATATAAACTTATAAAATACATATATGTGGTTTAATTTTCTTGTAAAAAAAACTTACTAGATTATTTCCCTTAACGTTTCTATTTTTAACATTTGTCTTACGTTGCTAATGCGGATAATTTTAGAATAATTATTAAAAATTAAATTAAATTATTGTTATATCAAAATTAGTATTCAGAATTTATTGTATGTTTTTTTATGTATAACATACATATTGTTGTTATTCGCAGAAAATCGTGAATTATTTTAGATTTATGTTCCGACATGAACAAACATGAATCCTGTAATTATCATATAAATTCCTAATACGATAATTATTTAAATTAAAATATGAAATTTTAAAATTTTGAAGATAGGATTAGTAAATTTTTAAAAAAATTTCATAACAAAATTTTTCATAACGAACTTTTTTAAAGTTATAACTGACAGCGTACTCGTATACGTACGTAAATTACGACAAATGTTACACTTTATTTGGCTACGTAAAACATACGAAATCGTTATAAAATACTATTATATTTATTCGAAACCCTAAATCACGATACGATAATAATATCGCCTTACCGTTGGCCAATTGCCATACACGCGTCCTGGTTCAGCACGGAATATACTTTCAAAATACTAAGGTACGGTTAAAGTATTTCGTGATTCATATATAATGTATACCTACTGTAAATATGTTATAATGGGGTATTTTTTATAGTCTCGGAGTTGATTTTGAAAACTAAAATTTTTATCCATTTATGTCGAAATTTGTCACAATTCGTTTATTTTTCAATTGATGAAAACTACGAATAATAAAATTAAATACTTTGCAATTATATTTTAATATTATGAAATAGAGCACTCTAAATTTGAATTGAAAAAAAATAATAATAATAATAAAATACGAAAGAGTAAATTAATATAATAATATATTTAATGGTGTTTTAATATGTTCGAATACGGTTAACTACTTGATTGCACTACATTTTTGGGAGACTATAATGTTAAGTATTTGTGTTTAAAGAATCGAATTTTGTATTAAATTTTCGATTGGATTTTTGAACGGTGTACGATAATATACAAATATAATATATAATTATAATTATAATATTGTACATATATATATATATATATATATATATATAAATATATGTTGGTTAAGTCCAACCAAACACAATCGTGAAATTTTAAAATAACCTAAATACCTATAATTAGTTATTCATTGACGATTGTGATTTACGAAAAATTAATATTCAATTATCTTATTATATTGTTAATTATAATAAATAAGACATACATTTTGATTTTATTGGAAAACATTACAAAATGATGAATATTCTAAACAAAATTACAATAAACACAATATAATTTAATGAAACGCAAGTTGAATAATAAACGATTTAAAGGTATTAAATTTTAATTAAGTACGAGCAATGAATACACAAGCGATTTTATTGTAAGTAGTACTTGGTAGGTATTGTACTTATATAAAATTATATTTTTTAATTTTCCTAAATTTTTATTGAATTTCACGCTTTTTGCCGAGACACAATGAAACAATTCTATACAAAACAATAATAATATATTCAAAATAATTATTAATATTATTATGTTGAAAAAACTAAAATATTTTATTGATTAATGTTTAATATTGTATACTAAAATTCTTGTGAAATGTTTGAAAAAATTTTATACTATTGTTTGTTAGGTATGGGACTCGATATTACAATATTTTATTAATCTATCTCGTTAATACCTATATAATATTATTATCTACAAAGTTTCCAAGTAGGTATGTATTGCAAAATAATATAATATATTTCAATACTATGCTCTCCAAATATTCTAAAAAATCACAATATATACACAGTTATTGGGAGAATTTTTGTCTACCACAGAGGGAAAAATGAACTCAATTGAAAATATTACTAAAGAAAACGTATAGATTTTGATTTTATCTGATGGAGGAATAAACCGAAATGAAAAATTGATTTTTGTCGACAAAATTGCTATACTTAGAATTTATAAATACAAATAATAATTTTTGAGTTTCATATAGAATGTACTTTTTTATTTTATGGATATTGTTGAAATCTTACACAAAGTTTTAGAAGCTGTATTATACTATTTTTCTCAGAAAATATAACGATATAAAAAAATTAATGATAAAAAAATAAGTAGGTATAATAATTTTCATTTAACCAAATACCTATACTTATTAGGATGCCTTTAGTTTCAAAACAATGTATTTTCAATGTTATTGTGTTTTAGATTTCAAAGAATACAAGAAAGTATTCGTTTAAAAATCTTATATTTTTTTTTTACTCTATATATAACTATATATTATATATTTGCGTTTTCTTATATGAAACACACTTAGTTATATGTTATAGCACCGAGATAGAATATAAAATATATATTAAAAACTATACTTTCAATTCTAGTTTTTGAAACTAATCTAATCATTTTGAAAAATAATTAATTGACAATTATCAATCAAACGGACAAGAATCTCGATAAGAAACAAGGTTTGATTTCCTATTAAAGGATAAATAAAAATGTTAACATGCAATTTTCTTATAAAATTTGTTATAACAGAGACTTAGAAGATTAATATTAGTAGTTTAATTTAAGAGAGGACGTGTTACACGTATTTGTTGTCTCCATCTAATCAATTGAAACTGATCATACATGAAATGTACGTTCAGCATTTGTTTCATAACTTTATCGTTTCTAATATTAGAGTAAATTACTACTAAAATTATAAGTTAGAACATTATTTGTGCTTTAGCGTTATTCTTTTTCCAATTTTTTTTTGTTTTTAAAAAAGATATAACTATTTAAAAAACTCAGTAATTAGAATAAATATATTTTGCTTTCAAATTAAAATTTCGGGAAAAAATGACGCTACGGCCTAGATAATAATCTCGTCTATAAATTTGATAATAAGTCAATTTACTTTAATATTATAAATGACAAAGTTGTAGAACAATTACGTCCTCTTAAATAATTTTGGGATCATCATGGAATTTTGAAGTCTTGTTTTTTTTTATTTGACAATATAAAATACATAAATTAATCACATTTTTATTGTAATTCTAAATCCTATTGATTAATTTTTTATGAATATTTTAACTTTTGTTTACATTGTTTTTTCTTTATTACTGAGAATAATAAATGTATTTTTATAAATAATTTATTTTACGAATCATATTTTCAACTACAAATTAATATTTTGTATAGGAATAGATAGTCATAATAAATTGAATGAGTGCAGGATATTGGCGACCACAACAACTATTCTACCAATATCGCAAACAAATGCCTACGCCTGAGCATACTGAGTATAGTATCGCGAGGCTGCGAGAAATGGAAAGTGCAAACGAACAGCGAGTCCTTCCATTAAAAGATTACATGATTTCGAATTTAAAGAACCATATATTCACTTCGGAGTCCATATATTAAATGTGCGTTCCTTTAATTAATTTATATTTAAATAATTGATCATCGGCTAATGGAAAACAATTTAGTTAGTCACAAATGGGTATCAGATCAGAATATATCATTTACAGTCTGACAATTGACCAAGAAACTCGACTAATTTCTTTCAAAGCTATTTTTCACACCCTTACGGAATGGTTTCAGTCTATAGATAAAGTTTACTAATTATTTCTCTAAAATTTCAAGTAAATTTATTTTCAGGTACTCTCCAGCAACAAACCTGCCTGCCCTTCTCAGAGAAATAGGTCACCCATGCCTGGATAGGCTTTCAAATGTTATCAATGAGCAACAGAACAGGCAGTTCGACAGTCAAGCCCTCGCCAAACAAACCAAATCTAGAAAACTCACTCAAACACAGATAACCATCACAATGACCTATATTCACAAACAAGAAACAACTCCTGAATTTCTTAACACCAGAGGAATACTCAAGTCCAACTCTGAAATGGCCACAACAAGCCCAGAGGAGGACATAGCTCAGAAGCTTCAAAAATCAAGATGACACCAATAATCGTATGCGATCCACGTGGATAAAAATAGCATCCAAGCTGATGAAAACAATCCCGGAAGGAATACTCCGAGTGAAGGCGTATGGAACAGACTCGGTCAAAATACAATGTTTTGACGTAGAACTCTTTCACAATGTACTAAAGTACTTCACAAGGACAAATACTGAATTCCAGTCATTCAGTCTCCCTTCAAAACGAACACTCGAGATAGTCATCAAGGAATTGCTAAGAAACATAACAGAACAATTCAAGAGAAACTTAAGGAGCAAGGATGCGAGGTCACCAGTATTGACTAGTTTAGAAGTCTAAAAAATAAGCTCCCAATTTACATGATCACCCTCAACAACACAATTCAGAATAAGGTGATATTTAGGATGAAAAAATCGAACGGTACAAGCCCTACACACCGGTCCACTGTTTCAACTGCCAAAGGTTTGGCTATTCCAGCCTACATAACGAACTGACCCCATGATTCATTAATTGCACAGAGCTCCAAGTGCGTCAAGACTTGAGAAGAGCCTAAATGCTCAATGTATGAAGAGATTTACATTGAAAACTTCAAGAAACGTTTAGCAGTCACCAAAGTGGTAGCAGAGAAACGGCCTATCCAGCCAATCATCGTAACAACTCTGGTTAAAACAACAACTGCCCCACAAGTAACCACAACTACTCCAACCCAAACTCAAGGGACCAAGACCGTCTCATATACATAAGCTTGGGAGCAAAATCTGCAGATAACTTCCACCCAATCGTGGAAAATCGCGGGAAAGAGCTTCTGGTTGGTTTTACCACTGGACACACTGACAACAAAAATGCCCTCATGACCACAATTATGGCAATCCTTCTTCTTCTTTTCACCTACCATGGATAACATATGTATTTTGTTTTGGAACTACTAAAATTTGGCTCCGAAGCGCCTGAAACTACTGAAATTCACTCAATGCACGAAAGTCGATGTCCTCCTGCTTAATAAAATCCACCTGACAAACACCAGATATCTTAAGTTTGTAAATTTCCATACCTACATTATAAACCAACCCCAAGTGAGCGACCGCTCACCTGAAAAAGGTACAGTCCTAATCTACAGGAGGTTTATCCACCACCAATTTTAAATCCAAACAACTTCGATCGAAAATATGACGGTTCACGTCTAACTAAGAAACAAGGAAGTCAGGCTGTCATTAGTGTACAAGGAGCCATCCACGCCTCGGCACCCCACAGACATTGACATATTCCTGAGCACCATCATAGCAGGAAATCTCTATATCAATAACACGGTTTAAAACAGAAGTTAGATAAATGTCGTTAGGAACTTGCTGGAACGATACATCAACACTAGAAACAACCCAATAGTGCAGCACTAGACTCTCCTACAAACTATCCAGGCAACCCCAAGCATAACACAGAAAACCTCGTTATAGCAATAATGAAGAGTGGAAAATTTCAACACCAACTGGATAAAATGGCAAAAAGTCTTCAGGTCCTAGAGAAATTAACAATAGCACATTGAAACAACAGCCCAACTTGTCAATGTCACGGACAATATTTCTAACAGCCTTAATAATAGACCGAAAAAAGCAATGGCCTTACTAGACAGGCAGACAGGCCAACAAACCATGTAGCCAATAAAACCAAAGTAGTTACATCAATACTGTACCCGGTTATTAACGCCAAAACTCCACTATTTATCAATTAAAAACTCCAGATCTACAAGTTCCACATAAGGCCGATCCTGGCATACGCAACTCCAGTATAGATAGAAAACATCCCCGACACCATCTACTTTGGAAAGAGTCCAATCTGTTACACTCAGAAAAATCACAGAAGTAAAGCCATTTGTGAGAAACCGGGCCCTCGGAAATTCGTCAAACCAAAGAGATTATAAATCACAACACCAGAAACTCCCACCACAAACAACTAGCTGACATAAATTAACGACTAGCACCAAAAAAACGACACAATACAAGACCACTAAACATCGACACAACAATATAAAAATAACCACAAATACACAATCATGACCATCACTAACAACTAATCTCAATAATCAAGCTATAAACACTCGTATGAACCACCCGTGACACTCAAGAAAAATGAACTTCACATTCCCTGGAAGAAGCTAATGTTTGAAATATAGGAATAATCTATTTTAGCAATGTATTTCAGATGGCCACTCTAAATTCTAATTTTCATGTGAACACTATTATTTATCGTTTACTTGGGGAAAGGAGACTACCAACGACCTTGGAAGCCGACAGATTAAGAACAATCTAAGAACCTAGAAAACCGACGAACTTAGAAGTGGATGGCCAAATTATTTTACTGACTCATATCCGTAAACGAAAATCCGCTGTTTTCAAGGTGAAAACCGGCAAAATAATCTGCGCTTTGTCGAATCACCCCGGAAAACGCATCTGTGTATATAAATGATTATTTTCACAGAAAAAACCGACCAAGCGCTCTGTGCTCTATTTTGTCATCTCGGATAAACATTCGCGCAAATAAATTGCTGTTTTCACGGAGTACCCGGTCGACCACCCTTCAGGTACCTTAATACGAATTATGTAAGTGGTGAATTTCAGTACTCATATATTTTAGTATTTATACATTAGAAAATTCATTTTGATTACGTAAAACTTAATATTTGTTTCTGTAATGATTAATTTATATTTATTTTCATTGCATAAAATTTAATATATACTATTTTGCAAATCACATTCTAAGAAAGTGTGTAAGTTTTTAGTTTACACATACTTTTCGACAATAAGTACTTAAATCATGATGTAATTTAAGGATAAACCATTGTGAATTACATTGAACAACTACCAAAAATTCTTTATTTGAAATTATAATGAAATGATTTTCGAGAAAATGTTGAACTTGCAAGATAACAAATTTAATCATTTACCAAGTATAAGTAAATTTAAAACAAATATTATTTATTTAAATAATTTTAATACATAATATTTTCTGTTTACATTAATATTAAAAAAGATAATAATCAAAAGTTTTACCAGTTGTTTTATTTTTTTGTATAATATTCTTAAACTCGCTATAAAACACTGAGGTCTCTGATAAAGTAATATGTAAGGGGCTCAGTGGTGTATTTATAGACCCTAATACTTTTAAATACAATATAGCATGGTCGAAGATCAAATTATCGATTCTAAACTTATTTAGAGTGGCAGGGAATTACTTAAAATACATGTTCAATAAATTTCTGTTTATACATACCCAAAACTACACATAACATGTAGTCCTACAAGTATATCTTTTCTAATTTAAAAATAGTTTATAATGTATTTTAAATTCTTTTATATTATTAAATTCTTCAATAATAAATCATTGTTATATTCCGCATATTTATTAATCAAATATTAATATCATATTCACAAGTGTATGAAGAATAACTTAAAATAAATATACAATATATTTTACCACGCCTCGTATGCTGTATTGCGCTGAAAAGTATTAGGGTGCGTAAATACGCGGCACGGTGCCCGTACTATTTTATTTTTACAAACCTCACAAGAAAAATACTCAGGCCTTGTAATATAGTCCGATATGTTTTTTTTATATATAATAAGAAAACTATTTACAGGTAGGACTGTACTTACATTTTAAAAATTCGAATTTTAGAAGCTGTAATAAACGTCTGAAAAACTCCATATATTTCGTATTTTTGTATGTTTATTTTTTGGGAGTTTTTAAAAATTTTATCGACAATCGTAGTTCAGTACACCCTGTAGAAAGTCTTCCACTTTCAAATGAATCAAAAAAATAATCAAAATACGATATCGGGCCCTTTAAGAAAGTTATAAGCGTTGTTTTATTATATTGATTTAGACCTAAAAGACTGATAAAATTAAGGCTACTTAAAATTTTTTAATTTAAATCTGAAATTATATAAATATTTTGTAGGTTCTTACTAGAGAATTTTGGAAATAGAACTTTTGTAATTTCGCTAAAAATTCTAAGAAAATGCGATTTAATTTTTGTAAATCTACCTTTATTATATTAAAAATTATTTTCAATATTCTCTAAAAAACCTACAAAATCTTAAGATACTTTCAGAATTAAAATTCTAATATTGTAGGTACCCTTAATTTTTTCAGGCTTTTATGTCTTAATCATTGGAGATAAAATTAAATAAAAAATGAACTTTTTTTTTTTGTTTAATTAAATAGTCGTAATAATTGAAAAATTATAATAATATTCAATAATCGTAAAAATAGTAAAAAAATTCTTCCTACTATGATGTAAATAATATCATTATTGACGATTATTTGACTATTGACGACTATTCGATTATTGGTACGATTATCGCCAGCCCTACACACGACAATACAAACCCGCCCGTATTCAAAAAATTGCTTGAATTTCACGTCTCTGAAAAGGCTTTAAGTGTAATAATAAAACCAAGGAGTCTTACGACTATTGTTATAATAACAAAACGGGTTGTAAACTGGTTTTGAAAACTAAATAACCAGGAAAAATTGGTAAATGGTTTCCAAACCTTTACCCAAAATCTAAAAAACTCAAAACCGTTTTCGGACCCAGAACCTGAAACCTGGAAAATCTCGAAACCGCTTTTAGACCATTTACATGGAACTCGAAACTGGGTTTAAACCCGAAATTCAAAATCCGTAAAAAACCGGTTGGCTTTGTACTAAAAAAGACCCAGAACCGGAAAAAATATTACAGATATTTTTCGATTCGGTTCCAGTGTAGGTATACGTGTCTACTGTTATGTGTATAATGGAAATATATTAAATTTATTTATATTTCGAAGATTTCAACATAGTGACATTTTATAAAAACCTGAGAATGAAAGTTTAACCGACATTATATGTGAAAAGTAGGTACCTACTATATTTAAGTATACCTATTCCAATTATATTTCACAGTACATAAATGTAATTAAAATTGTCAAACTTCCCTGGTATTTTTCACAGTCTTAATTAAATTTATATTGATGTAATTTATATTGTTGTAGCATTTAAGACTCGTAACAGTCTTATAAAAATTAAAAATCGGTAAACAGTAAGTTCGATCAATTTTCGGATTACATAAAACTATTTTATTAACCTATTCATCGGAAACACTTTAGAGGTGAAGGACTGTATTATTTCACTACATATGTTGTTGTTTTTCAAATTGAATAACACTTTTAAGTTTTAAACCTAGAAACCTATATGAAGTAAAAAAATTAAAACTTCAAATATGAAACCCATAAAACCGTTTTCAAACCCGTTACTCAAAATATGGAAAAACTGGAAATCGATTTCGGACACAAAACCCAAAACTTTGAAAAATTCCGACGGTACCCGAAACCCGAAAAAAATTTACCCATTTTTAATCCCTGAATAAAAACATAATACATAACCAAATCTCTCCAAATTAATACCAACTAAATTTTAGCAAAAAATTTAAATATAAATATTGTTAAAACTTTTTTTCAAGGTAATATTTAATATAAACTGTTTAGTAATTATTTTTTTCTAAAAATAAAATAATTTTACTTTTTTGCTTCTTAAAATACCATAATATAAATATATTCAACTGTGAAATTAAAAAGTAATTAAGTTATATTTATTTTTTTCATTTACTCTGTTGTTAGTTTCTCATACAAAATTGCTTTTTAATTTCATAATATTACAATTATTATTCAAATACTTTTTTTTACTTATTAATGTATATAAGAACGTATCAAATTAATATAAATATAAAGAACATGAAATAATAAAAGTACAATTGATAAATATTATATTTGTATTTACTACAAATTTCAGCATAAAGTCGTATTCAGAAAATGAAAAATACAAAACCATTATAATAATAATATAATGATAGATTGTTACAGTTTGCTGAAGTTAAGATTAGGTATAAGTATGAAAACTTATATAAAACTTAATATGCTAGAAATTTATATTTTTTACTATAAAATCATATTTAAAAATATACATTAAATATATATATATATATATT
Source organism: Pemphigus obesinymphae (assembly GCA_025469235.1). Classification (NCBI taxonomy): domain Eukaryota; kingdom Metazoa; phylum Arthropoda; class Insecta; order Hemiptera; family Aphididae; genus Pemphigus; species Pemphigus obesinymphae. Next base: position 65,701 of record JAIPRL010001263.1, read on the forward strand.
TATATGTACTATATATATATATTTATATATACTATATATATATACGTTTATATATAGTGTTGAAAATTTTTTATTTAATTATCCTATACAATAACTTTTAATTTAAAAACAATTGCTTAAAAATTAGTAGTATTATAAACGAGATCTGTATTCATAATTTCTGTTGTACCTAAAATTCGTACAAGGATGATTAATAAAATAAATTTAATTTATATCATAAAATTAAGAGAAATATAATAATTGATGTGTAGATCTCCTTTGATTTTGATTTCTAAAGCTAGCGCTTGGAACTAAAGATTAATCACAACAACGAATTTCGTCAGGTATTAATATTGTTAGAATAATGATAAATTTACCATCTAAACATTTTTGTCATCAATACAACTATGAAATTCTTAAATATTGTTTTAATTATGCTAAAAATAACTTTAAAATCTATAAGGAAGTCATCTAAATACAAATGGTGGAAGTTAGTTCATTCATATTTTGGTTATCGGACAGGATAGTTTATTATTATTTTGAATTTGAAAGAAAATATAAATCATTACATTCGAAAAATGATTCTGAGTGAAGTATAACTATTAAAGCAGTTATAATCGGTAATCGGTAATTACCAAAATATTTTATGCTATAGAAAGTGGTTTTCCTTTACAATTAAAATACAGGAAATATCAAAAAGTGATTAGTAATATACCTTTGTAATATACCTCCCAACAAAGACCAATTTTCCATAAAATAAATATTTTAATTCAAAACACCTGCATGACTGAAAAAATGTACACAGGCATAAAAGAAAAAAATTACATTATTATTCATCTCATCTATTTTTGGCTAAGGCCCGGTGTGAAAGGAACGGCGGTCAGGGTGGAAGAACTTCGCTCGTCAGATAAAATAAATAACTATCAAACAAATATTTGTACTTTATATCTATTTAACTAAAACAACTATTTATTATTGGTACTGATATTAGAATTTTTATAATAAATATTTATTTATATCCAAAAGCAATATGATGAATTAGATAGTGTAGGAGTTCTAGAAAATAACATATATATCGAATTTTCTATTAAATAACTATTAATTCCAAAACTTTTACTTGACTCCATCTACCAAAAAAATTGTTTCTAGAAAAATAAATAGTAGTTAAAATAATCATCATTGATATATCAATAGATTTTTCACTTCATTCAAAATTTAAAATGTTCTTAAAAATATCTATTAAAATCTAAAATTATTTTAAAAACATCTATTCAATAAATTTTTTTTTTATTCTTGTTTCTAATTTAAACCAAAATGTGCATTTGAAAAAGGAGAATGTTTAGAATGTGGACGCATATTGCTTATTAGGTAGGATACTAGTAGTGGATGTAAAATATTGAAAAGCAATCATAAAAACAATATTGAACATAATGGTGCAAAATTACTATTATAGTATTATAATGTATTATTTAACTAGTCCTATTAAAAATAATTTAAAAATTTCAAGACCACCATACAATACGTTTTAGACTTTTAATACCTTATAATATTATATAGTAAACTGGGCATTAACCAGTTAATAAGTTGAAAGTTTTAACTTAACTTTTTATACTTTTTATTTTTATTAATATCACTTATTAACTTAATTTATTTTTGGTTATATTAATTTTAAATACCGGGTTACTTTTAATTAAATTTCAGTTAAGTTAATTTTGAAATAATTGATACGTTTTGATTTCATATTATGTGTTGTCGAAATGGTTGAATAAAAAAATAAAGTTGTCTTTTCGTTTCTAATTAAAATATCATATGTTTATTATATTAAATTAATTGTTTATTTCCCAAAAATATAAACAAAACAAGAATACCTATACAGTGTGTAACTGGACTATTTAACAGATGTAATAACTTTTCTTTCTATTTAATATTTAAGTTATTTTTTTTTTTAAATTATTATTACAGACTAATGCTATAACTTGAATATTTTTAAATTAAATTTTAATGTTTAGGAATTCGGAGTAAAAAATGTAAAATTGTATTTAAAAAATAAATAAATAAATCAAGATAGCCATTTTGTAGATCTAATTTTTAAAAAAATTTTGATGTCAAAAGTTTTTACTAACGTGTAGTCAATTACTTTTAAAAATTGTTTAAAATTTGTGAAAATGTGAATGTTTTTGCTGCTTATTAATCAATAATAATCACGGGATGCATTCAATATCGATAAATATTATTTTCCATGAAATTCGGTCGGAAATTCATGAATACAATTTTATCATTTTAACTGTGAATATAATATTATCATAATAATGTTATGGAATTGTCGTCAAAAATTGTTATTTAACAAATAACAATCCAAAATTATATAAAAATAACAATTTTCAGTAAGTTTAAACTTTAAAATGATTTAATTAATATTGACAATGAAAAACTAAATTATCAATTTATTTCACGTTACTTACATTTTATACTACAGTTCTAAAAGTGCACTATATTGTGTAGGTATAAAATTTTAATATTGTCGTTGCCTTTGAAATTATGAATGGAATTTAATAAACTGTGAATAAATTACTGTGATTGAATAAAATATTTTTGATATTTTCAATAATACCTACTCATGTTATTTAATATTATATATTTAAAATGCATGGATAGCGATGCCGTGTGTTAACAAAAACGTTTTCCACCTATATGATAATATTTATACCATCATTAGTTATCCACCATTAATATTATTTATTATTATAATAATTAGTGTAGTTTTGATTTTCGGTTCACTGAAATAATATGCGATCTGTGTTGTTATCAGAGTGTAATGTTTAGCTATCGCCAACTAGTAGTATTACATAGTTTGATATAATATACATATATTGTATTATAGGTGTAATACATAATATGTATGTACCTAAATATTAAAAAAAAACTGACTTACCTACATACATTAATTATAATCTGTAACATTGTATATTTAAAATGTATTGTATACATACTAAAAATAACATTGTACATACAGTTTTATATGATTATATAAATCACTCATCTGCAACACTATTAGAGTAAAGATAAAATATACAACAAAATATATTACAATTTATTTGAAAAAAAATAATTTAAAATAAAAACTACTAGGTAATAAATTATAATTTATTAGGTTATATTAGTTAAAATTGTTGACTCATTTTATTCTGTATAACAATATTAACAAATTATTTAAATCGCTATTTTTCCTATTATTTTGATCCGCAAGATTTCAACTCAAATCGCTTAAAAATACAAGAAATATTGGAATTTTATTAACCCCGAATTTCTTATAACAGAGTATTTGTGTATATTCTAAAATAAATTGGTAAATAAACAATATGTAAATTAAAATTTACAGTACAAAAAAAGAAAGAGAAATAACAATGAAAATAATTTGGATAGAAACGGTTTTAAAACATAATTCAGAATGTACTTAACTTATTAAGCTAATTTCATAAATTGAAAGATACAAGGTGATTAAAAATTATAAAATTCATAGATAATGTATAGTAAATATTTATCAAGATATATTTTTTTGTGCTAAACAAATTTAAAATTCTAATTCGTTCAATATTAAAATATGTTAATTCTGTATTAAATATTGATTTTTTTATTTTATTTATGTATTTTTATATATTTTACGCCAATCGGAAATTAATGTAATATTGACTATAATGTAACAATAAGAATAACGTAAAAACGTAAAAACGTACAAAATATGATACAAGTAACCAGAGAACGCAGCTAAACCAACTATGGCACATTTAAACTACTGACTTGGAGCATTCTATGCTGTGAGTGATTACAACCATAGGCAGTAGAGTGGTGGGGGATATGAAACTGGACTGGGTTTCGTTTTCCATGGTAGGAACCTTGAATTGAATGCCAGCAAGTAAATTGGGAGCGTCTAAGGTACCATTTAAGAGGGAAGTTAATAAGTGTACATCTATATAAGCGAGGCAAGAAGAAAGAAATGGTATGTTAAACATATTACGCAATCGAACATAGTCGTGGTTAGTACATCAGTTTTACTCACGAATGCTAAGTAAGTTAGGAAGCGCTTTTGTACCTGTTCTAGCTTATGATGATGTTTTGCAAGGTATGGGTGCCACACCATGACCTCATATTCAAGAATTGAACGGACTAATTCAATGTAGAGAAAACGAACACAGTTTATCGAGGTGAAATGCTTAGTGTTGCGTTTAATAAATCCGAGAACTTTAAGAGCTCATGATACTCTGCAGTCAATATGGAGATTAAATGAAAGAGAAGACTTATAAAGGATAACGAGATTTTTAATTTGAGATACTTGTATGAGTGGCATTTGCCTAGAATTAGTGCGAGTCCAAGACGATCTATCCAGGTAGAAAATAGATTGAGCTCATTCTGTAGAACAGCATGGTCAGCCGTAGAGTCTATTTTCAAAAATAGCTTAATATCATTTGCAAAGAGAAGAAACTTGGCCCTGCTAAGGTATTGGGACAATGAATTAATAAAAAGAGAGAACAGTAGAGGACTCAAGTGGCCCCATTGAGGGACGCCAGACGGGATGTTAATTACACGGGATAATACCCCAGCCACTCTTACAAATTGCTACCTGCCTGTAGTGTAAGATTTGAACTAAGCAAGTAACGGGTACACAAAATATTTGGTTTTATAAATATAAATATAAAAATAAATATAAATAAATGGTATATTCAAAATATATGCTTTTATTCCGTAAAAATAATAGCACATTTTAACATGGGAAAATCATATTTATCTGCGTTTTAACTTAATTTTGATAAATATCATCTGATATCACCATTGTAATATAACTATATTTTGCGGTCCATTAATTTGTTGTTCGTTATGATTGATAAAAATTATTTCTTGGAAAAGAATAAAAAAATGTCGGCTATGTTGTGTATAATGAAATATCAGAAAAATAATATAATTTTAAAAATAATTGACTCAACGTTAGTAAAAACTTTTAACAATAAAATTTTTTTAAAAATCTGATCTACAAAATGGCTATCTTGGTTTTTTTTAAATTTTAAATCAAATTTTACATCTTTTATTTCAAATTAATAAACATTTAATTTAAAAATATTTAAGTTATAGCACCAGGTTATAATAATAATTTGAAAAAAAAAACTTAAAAATGTTCAATAGAAAAAAAGTTATTACATCTGTTAAATAGTTACACTCTATATATTATATTATAATCTATCCGTATGATAAATTGAGAAATATATTAGTTATCTCATCAATAAACAATATTTAGGTATGTAGGTACCTACTAATTTGCAAATTGCAATGAACAATTTGCATTTGTTAAAATATTGAAGAAAATAGTACGTACCTACTAATTAAACATTTTTATGAACCTATTTCTTGATAATTTTTATAATAATTATTATAAATACATTGTAGTATTTTCAATAATGTTATGATAATGATTTTTTAAAAATGTTCAAATGCTTAAAGTTAAAAAATAACAGTATTTCCAAAAAAATAATAGATACTTTATGATACCTGTATATTTGTAAGTGTTAAATTGACTCATACGAAAAAAAATTTGCTTAACTTAAGTTAATAAGTTTTTGTTTAAACTTAATTTAACTTTAAACTTAACTTAACTGAGTTCGTTTTTCTATAGTTACTATTGTACATTATTACGGGTTTGTATATTTGATTATCAGAGTTGTTTGTTTAATAACATTTTTAGAATATTGTATAAAATATGTTTAAAAACCGGGAATTTAGCAAGCTCTCAGAAAAGACTTTCTTATATTATTTCTTTAAGTTTCGAAAAACTACTAGAAATCAAAAATTACATCTAAAAAGTATTATTTAAAACAAATTTTGTATAAAAAATTCATTAACTCCAAAATTTATACTTGAATTATTTTATTCGAATATTTAGTAATTTAGTAATTTATTAACTTTTAACTGTTTAAAAGTTTGTTTAAATTAAATTGAATTTATTAAATTTATTTATTTGGTAAATTATATAATAACCTGTCACCGTTCTTTGTAATTATAATATTTGGATTTCAATTATAGTATGTCTAACGAACTTAAAAAAAACTTTTTATTTTAATACGTTAACTCGATTGGGTAATTATGACATTAAACTGTCAAAGAGCTAATGGCTAATTTGAAATTATAATGTAAACTAGTCAAGTTAGTTAGTTAATTATTGTTTAAGATACTTACCTAATAAATCGAGAATTGTAACTAGTTATCTAATGCCGAATTTTGCAACCTCCAATAAATGAATAATAGGATACATGCAAAATGTAGATTAATTTTATTTCGTAAAATATGTTCACGTAGTTCAGTCTAAAATATTAGAAATTTTTAAAAATAAATTATAAATTGGAATATCATAATTATTAATGTATATAATATATACTGTAATATTATATTGAGTTATATTAATTATGCTATTTAGTTACTATTTCAAAATAGATCACTTACGTTTATTGTGTTTAATGACTAATTTAATATTAATCGTTTTCATTATTTTATACACCACTGGAAAAAAAATAAAATATTAAACATAAAATGTTTTTGGTCATTACAATATAATAACAATTCTATATTATATGATGTTATCGATTTTAAGATAGTAACAAGGTCATTTTCATGTTTTCAAATTCTTCCACAATGTATCATAATTATTTCACAGTTTTTCGGTGGTATATAAGCACCGGTCATCGGCTCTGTGATTATACTTCAAGTTTGGTCTTTCAACCAGTAGATATACGATCTAAATAAATAAACTTGCAATTTCAATAATATAAATTAATAATAAGTTAAATATCTACTGATCACAAAGGCAGCTGATATGAATTTATTTAATGTAAGTACAAATTGTTTACGTTCAATCAAATGTTACTGTGTATAACCCAAAGACGACGAATAACAACAACGATCTTAAAATAAATAAATACCTTCATAAATAAATTAAACTTAATAGTTTCTATGAGATTCGTTTATTTCTCAATAATACAATGTTACATTCATATATGACTATGCGTTTTCTTTAACCAAGTCTCAGTGATTATAATATCTATTTTCTATATACATTTTATTAATAATTGACTAATTATTATTTTATTATATAATATATATATAATTAATATTTATTTAAAATAAAAATTTAAAAAAAAAATGTCCTTAAATAATTCTAGTTATAAATTGGCAATTGCTATTATAGTTATAAAAATTATTTCAATCTTAATTAGTTTAAAAAAAGTTTATTTCTGTTGAAAGTAAAAATTATCCTTAAAAATTATTTTCGATCACTATATGGAATATACCTATTATTAGGTATAATTATTATAAAGAATTTTATAAGTTAGCATAAAAAAGGAATTTTAGTTATAATATTTGAATTTCGATTAAAATACCCTTATATATTTCCCGAGAATTGTTCACCCTCTAATATATTATTAACTCAACTGGATGAATATAAAATTAACAGTTCAAACGCAGTGTCGCCGAACGCTATACCTAGCCGGTTCAATTTAACCGATTAAATTTAGGGGTGGGTGGGTGTATATAATTTTAAAATATTATATTGTTAAGACAAACTATTATATTTATAAAAATAAATTTATTTATATTTTATTTATTTATTTATAAACAATAAATATTTGTGATTTACGTAATAATGGGGAAATCAACTTCATAGTTTTATATAGTATTCATAGGTATATAATTAGTATTTATATAGTAATCCATGATGTAGGAATTTGATATAACCACATTATAATATAACAGAATATATAAGATATCAATTTTAGTATCATCTTATTCTTCAGCTTTAAATAATTAACCCATAACATATGAAGCAGTTCTTTTAACTCTTGATAAAATTAAAACAGATGAAAGTTCTGATTATAAAATTGGAGCTAAAGCAACAGGATTAATTGACTTTTTTTTATCTCAGAGATTTTTACTAACAGAATTTTGTTTTACTAAAATATTTAAGATAATCGATCCCTTATTTTCAATGTTACAAGCAAAAGATATTGATTTAATAGTTGCAGTTAACTGTGTAAATACAGCTAAAAAATCTATTAAAAACCTTAGAAATTATGAAACATTTAATAGTATTTATGCAAAAAATAAATGTTTTATAACAGAAAGAAATGAAGAATTTATGTTTTTCCATTTCAAAATGAATGAATTAGATTTATAAAGAAAATGCCCGGAGAAAGGTCTAATGATGGACCCAAAAGAAGAATTTAAAATTAATACTTTTTTGGAAGTTTTAGATACAATTATGTTTACAAATAAACGTTTTGATGACAAAAGCCAAAATGTATTAAAAGATTTATCATTATTTTCAAAATTTTGTATTAGTCAATTTAAAAATAACAAACTTCCTCTGGATGCCTTTAAAACATTTTGTAAAAGGTATTCTAATTTTGTAGATTTGGAAAGTTTGTGTAAAGAATATATACAGTTCTCTTCACTGTATTTTGATTTTGAAACCTCAATCAATCTTCCACGGCAAATAAACCAAAATAAAAATGACGAAGACTTTGACAGGGATTTGTTGAATTGAATCGTGTTCTGAAGATGAAGATCTTGAAACAACTGGTGGTATAAATTCAAAAGAACTGAATAATACTATGAGCCTTTTACAAGTGTTTAGAGTTAGTCATTTATCTGGACTAAAAAGCATATTACCTAACTTGTATACAGCTTTACAAATTACTTTTAGTTTACCGGTTTCTACGCTTGAAAGAACTTTTTCAAAGTTCCAACTTGTAAAAACTAGACTACGTAGCACCATAGCTCAAAATAGATTAGAGTCCCTCATATTGATTTCATGTGAGTCTGATATATCAACTGGAAAAGACGAAATTATTGATATGTTCGCAAAATGTAGTTCCACCTTAAGTAAAAAACTTATTGGATAAAATAATAATAATATGGTGTCTATAATAAATAATATAAATGTCTAAAACCATAGAATATAAGATATATTTGTAAAATGTAAATTTTATTTGATGATTTTAAATATAGTATATTATATTAATTAACAATTGTATTAAAAATATATTAAATGTGTAGAATTTTAAATAAAAATATCAAATAATTGTATATATACCTAGGTTCATCCTGTAAACAGTAAATTACATTATACGTACCTATAGAAGGAACAGTATGCAGATAATTTTATGAAATATGGTAAACCATTTTATACTCATTATTCAATTAGCTGTCTATATAACATAATTAGATGAATCATAAATGTCTATCTAATACATATTAACATTTAACATTAACCACTGTACACAATGATTAAAATGGTTTAAAACAATATTTTAATTAATTTTTTTTTTTAATTTGATATAAAATGTATATGTATTTTTATGTGCTAATAATAATGGAATCAGCATTTTAATACAGAGATTTTATTTTTTAATATAGTGTTATTTATGCTATATTAAATTATTATTATTTACCATAATGTATAGGCTACAATATAGAGCATCCATGTAGATCTGACAAATGCAATAACTTTTGTTTTGTTATATATTTTTAAGTTTTTTTTTTTTTTGTTTATATAATAATATTACTAGAAATCTGCACTACAATTATTTTATTTAAGATTTTTTTTTTTTTTTTTAATAATATATATTATAAATTAATTTTTTAAAAAAAATTTGGTATTAGAAATGTTTATTAATATTAAGTGTGTGATTTTCTACAGTTTTTTGAAGTTTACTAAAATTTCAATTATTTTCTTTAATGATAAATATCCACTAGGTACTAAATATCAAAAATAAATTTTTTCCAAAAATGAAATAACATAATATTTTTATCAATTAAGTCATATTATCAATTCTTAGGTATTTATCTCTTTTTTTTTTAATCTCTGTAATGTTGATTAGCAAGATATAAATTTGAAGTTGAACAAACTTTAATAATTGTTTAAAAATGTATTTATAAAATACATATTATATATATATATATATATATACATATATATATATATACATATATATATATATACATATATCTTGGATTATAAAAACAATTTAATACAAAATTGAAATTTTATATTTTTAATTCTAAAAAAAAAACATTCAATATAATAATTGTAGCACAGAATTCTCGTAATTATTACAAAAGAAAAAAAACATAAAAATATACAACAGATACAAAATGTATTACATTTGTCAGATCTTCGTAGGACACCCTGTATATGTGACACTATAATCACATATTTGTGAATTTGATTTAATACATAGGTATTAAAAATGAACCTGTTAAAATTATATTTGTGTTGTGTAGAGGGCCTATATAATATATAGTATATACAGGCTCTTTAAAGTTGAATATATTATTTTTTTTTTTTTTTGGGGGGGGGGGAGTTCTAAATTCATATGTTATTTAGAGGGTGGATAGGTGTATTTCTTTGGATAATTGAACCGGTTGATAAAATATAGTTCGGCGCCACTGAGTTCAATAAAAACTGTATACAGCACAAATTTAAACTAGTTAAGTTAGTTCATTGTGATACAAATAATTAACTAGTTAAATTAAGTTCAAAAAAATATTGGAATTTTGAGTCAACTTTAACTGGAACTAAATAATATTCACCTTTGTATATAATATTTTGTTAAATAAGAAAACATTTTTTGTACTATCAAAATTATACATTTATATATATTTATTTTAAATTAATTAATCTAAGTTTTTAAGTTCCATATATGAAATTTCTTCATTTGCTAAAACACGTTATCACTTGCATATAAAAAAAAGCTTGTCAGTAGGGGGTGGAAGCACTTCGATCGTCGGGTGTCAGTATGGGTGGATGCACTTCGCTACTGGGCAGGATACTCTTGGTGGATGTATTCTATTTGAAAGCAATGATAAATCATTGCATTCAATAAAACGATTCTGAGCGTAGCTTCGGTATAGTATACATAACTCTTAATATTAATTATATACCTACTCAGTACCTACCTATGTTTAACATTACATGGAAGAGCAAATGTTGAAATAAATATGATTTAGTGTGACCTTATGCATATTTTAAAATGTAATATGATATATTTATAATAGCTCAGTTTCATGTAGGTACAGTTATTACTACATAATATTATACAGTATATTTTATTGAATGTTCGGTTTATGACATATAATATTGAAAATGAACAAAATATTATGTAAATTTAGTTAAATTAATGCACGACAAATGTTATACTAAATTTTTCCCGGTCTTAAAATCTCATTTCACCATTTATTTGGACTTAAATACCTAAAAATTGATAATTTTGTCGAAAAAAATAAAATGACTAAATTGTGACTCCGGATTTTCAATATTTTTTTAATTTAGTTAGAGTAACGTATATTTAACGCTGTATAAAATTTTCAGTACTTAAAACCGAAAATTACCCCTTTTAAGGACTTAGAAACCTCTAAAACTAAAATGTCTATTTAATAGCCAAAATTGCAAAAAAAAATAAAAAAAACTTAATCAAATATAATACTAAATTAAATATTCGATGTAAATTTTAAGATTTTCATGTGATTATTTTCGAAATTACGAAGAAATGAAAATTCCCGATTTGACGAAACCGTATATTTACCGTTTTTACCTTATTTTTTTGTAGTTTTTCCTTACGCATTAAAAAACTATTCAGAAAATTGAAAAATGACCTCTTTAAAGTACCAACTAAATGCAATTTGCTACCGGAAACCGGGTTAGCTTATAAAGATCGGAGCACTTCTTCTGGTAGAAAAAGTGTTTACAGAAAAATAAAAAATAAATAAAATAAAATAAACATCATTGTAAAACCAATAGCTCGCTCGCTACGCTCAGAATCTAAAACAACTAGTAATTAAAAACTTGAATGTAAGAGATTTAAAAAGCTAACTACTATTAATCTGTCATGATTTATTTGATTAAAAGTTTTTAGAGATAACTTTTATATGCATCTAATTATAATAAAAACTATGACATTCTGCATTCCTTTTTTCAATTATTTGCAGTCCACGGTTATCCATTGTCTAATATTACCAAGATAAATGTATAATTTGTTATATATTTTGTGATTATTCTATTAAATAAGTTTATGCTAATAACAACCCTAATACCATCTATATTGACGACATAGTTACAATTATAGTATAATATTGTCATCGTTCATATTATATATAGATAAGTTTTGTTTTGGCCACGTGTTGCTTGCTGAGGGCTTCTGGAAATTCAGCATCGTATAATAATGCGTACGACGACAACGGTGCGGGCCGCGGCGACTTAAAAGAAACACAAGAGTCTAGAGACTGTGACCAGGGATCTAGTGACGACAAGACTTCAAACAACTTTCGTTACAAGGTTCTTGGTTATCAGTCCCTAGTAAACCACGAGTCGTATTCCCCAGGTATCAAACCTGTCATCACTGCACCAATCAGTGCGATGAAAAACATACCCATTCAAAGCGAGTCCTCCAGATACGTGACGGGCAACGAGGCATCGATTCAGCGCACTGCTGAATTTGAACCAGCCCGCAATTTCAACGCCGCTCCATTTGCTACCGCTTCTGTGCCTACCCCACTGTTGGAAACTGGAGTACCAGTTGAACCCTTGTTGAGAACTAATCGTCCTGTGGCCCCGCCCAAGCAGTTGATAAACCGCGACCGTTACGATACTGATACTGCACCAGCCTTAGTGGATGCACCACTGCCAAAATTTTTGTCTAGTTACGTGACCAGTACCGAGGCACCGATTCAGCGCACTGCTGAATTTGAACCAGCCCGCATTTTCAATGGTGCTCAAAAACCTATCGCTTCCGTGGTCAGACAACCCTTGGAAACCAGAAAAGCAGCTAAACCCTTGTTGACAGGCAGTCATCCTATCGCCACATCCATGCAGATGATATACAGTTCTGACAATGCTGATCCTGCGCCAGAATTGGTGGACGCACCGTTACCAAAAACTGCATCTAATTATGTATACGCCACTGAAGCTCCAATAATGCGCACTGCTGAATTCGGACCTGCCCGCAATTTCAACGCCGCTCCATTTGCTACCGCTTCTGTGCCTACCCCACTGTTGGAAACCGGAGTACCAGCTGAACCCTTGTTGAGAATCAATCGTCCTGTGGCCCCGCCCATGCAGTCAATACATCGCAACCGTTACGATGCTGATCCTACATCAGCCTTAGTGGATGCACCACTGCCAAAATTTTTGTCTAGTTACGTGACCGGTACCGAGCCACCGATTCAGCGCACTGCTGAATTTGAACCAGCCCGAATTTTCAATGGTGCTCAAAAAGCTACAGCTTTCATGGTCAGACCACTGTCGGAAATTGAGATAGCCGCTGAACTCTTGTCAAAAAACAACGGCCCCCTAACTTTCCGAAACCCCAACAGTTACAATAAACTATTGTGGTCAGATAATCAGGAATATGGTCAGAAGTCTATAGCGCCACCGATCACAAATTTTATCGGGCCCAAAAAGGATTCCTCAGTCCATATAGAGAGCACTCCCGCCCACATCTTACCGTTATCACAGTTCTATGCCTATCAATTGTATGATGGAAACTGGTGGGACAACAAACATTCAATTCCGCTCCCGAACTATTCAGCTCCCGCTGCACAACAGTATTATTCACCATTCACCATACAATACAATACTCCCAAAATCGAGGCCATTGAAAAGAAGTCTTGTGAAAAATAAACTCTGGACTACTTGCCGCAGTGGTTCGAGTTTTACAACAAATCTTACATTTTTCAGTTTTATATGAAATAAAAATTGTTTTTTATAAACTAAATATTTTTTTAATATTTACCTTAACCTTTAACTGGTATTCCATTATATCATGACAATTTTTTGAAGACAATTAGATGAAATAATAATAAAACATTTTTTTTTTATAAAAATGTGATAGGAATACTTTGATCATCAGATAAGATGCTGATGATGAATTTATTGTATTTAAAAGCAAGAAGTAATTTTTTCGATACAACTCTGGATAAAACGATTTTGAGTGGAGTTAAGTATATTATACATCAACTACTAGCTACTGGAAAATAATAATAATAAATAATTAGTAAATAAAACAAATATAAAAACTTGTGAAATAATAACTATAAAAATATTCAATTTAAATATTGTATTTGTATATTTTAATATAGTTTCTAAAAGTATTTTTATTGAAATTGTGAGAAAATATAATCATTTTAAATTATATAAAATAAATTTTAATATCAAAATCAAAATCATAAACCAACATATCTAGGTAGATAACCGAAAACTAAATATAATTATAGAAAATAATTTAATCGATTTTATACTTATAAGTTACAAGTTTTTATTAATATTACCAATAAGAGAAAATTGATTATACAATAGCATTTAAATGGATGTAATACATGTGTTATATTATCGCAAAAAACGGTTTTGGGAACTATTTACTTGGACTATAGTTGTAGTTAGTAATGTTGTAGTAAAGAAATTAAATTTCGACACAATTTTGTAGAAAAAGATATACATTTTGTAAAAACAATTTTTTATGAGATATTTACAGATGGCATAACTTCAGTTATATTTATGATATCGAAAAAGAATAATATAATATAACACAGACAATTTTGTCTTAAATATTATGTCAAAAAATGAATTTCTTTATTACATTTACAGCTTGAGAACATTTTTTCCCGCAAAACAGTTTTATAATCAAATATCGTAAAAATAAATGTGGTACTGACTTAGGCTTATTTTTAAATTACTTATAAAATGTACTTAAATATTATTTAATTATAAAAATTTAATTTTTTTTAAAATTCAATAAAAATTGACTACACATAACTCTTTTAAAATAGTATATGGGCGTCCTCTTAAGTATTTAATTGTATCATGATAGTCGTGAAAATGGATTTACATAATACGTTCTATTTATTGTATTATTATCTAGTTCAGAGATACAGAATCGGTGGTAGATACGCGTAATACTAGTGAGTGGCAATATGCGTAGGATATTTAAATAGTACCTTAAAAAATTAACAAAAAACACAATCATACAAAAATGTATTGAATGTTTTTTCGGAAAACAACAGTTCTTTTCCTGAAAAAATTACATTGATGATGTTTACACAATGTATATTACTATATAATATGTAACTATAAATTATACATTCTTATAATTTTATTATTTTTTAAATTTTTTAGTTAATAGGTATAGGTAAATATAGCATAAAAACAATATTTCATTTATACAAATATAATATATCGTATGAAATATAAATGCAAACAACTTTAATTTGTATTGTTTAAAATTAAATTATTTTGGATTATATTAGGTTTTATTTAATAATACTATATTATTTGTATTACGTTCATTTAAATTATTTCAATGTCAAAAAAATTTAAGTGTTTGAAATGTATATATTCTTATAAACAGCAAATAATTAGAAATTATATTTACAATTTGTACTATTGCATTTATGTCAAAAATATTAATTCATAATCAAATCCCTAACTTCCAATAAAAAAAGAGCTATTTAGTAATTTTACAATTTTATAGAAGAGTGTTTTAAATTAAAATATTAAATATAAAGAAGAATCTGTTCATTGTAATTTACTAAACTGTTAACAAAAATATCATAGAATGTTGTTGTAGAGCATTAAATTAATTTAATTTTTGATATAGTAATAGGAAAAATGTGTGTAAATATACAATTTATATCTACCTAATACAAAATGTGTTATTAGATGGTCGTTTTAAGTTTTAATGAAAAACATTAGTGATAGAAAAAATAATACATTGAACTTTTTGTATACCAAAAATTGTATTTTGTATATTAGATTGCAGTTTTTTCCTTAATAATTGAGACTTACATTTACAAATTAAGTTTCTAAAAATTGATACATTTAATTGAGATGGTATTTTTTGCTGTATGTATTTCCTTCAATAATAATGGAACGGGGCAATATTGCAAGTTACAGGACAAAAATGGTAGTTATCAGTGGCGTTTTCTCTGGGTGTGCAAGTTGTGTGTTAACGCCTTACAAAATGTACGTGTACTTAAAATGATTATTTTGATTATAATAAAAATGTAAAAAATAAAAAAACAATGTACGTCTATTTATATAATATACACATATATATTGATTGTCATAGATCCATTTATTATTAGTATATTATCGAACACGAATAAATATATTTAACTAACAACACAAACACGATCGGTTTTTGTCTTGATACTCGACCTCGATGTGTTTACGCGTTGTAGTGCGTTAAATTTTATAAATTTTTAAATTGGTATATCATAGTATTTCTATCGGGTAACTTGGGTACAGTGCCAATACTTGACCAAGGCGTTAACATTTGAAACAACGACTTGCGCGATACGATTATGCTGCCGACATATATTGTTTGCATATAATATCATAGCTACACGTCTATGACTTTCCGCAGTATGAGATAGTACATTGAACATACGAGTACAACGTACACTTCTGTGGCAAACTATAGTTTATCACAGAACTCGAAAGTATATTATACTGTATAAATAATATAATATTATATTTTATTGAATTTACCTATAATATCTACTACTGAGTTTATATTGTTTAGATTAGAACATACAAAAACGTCACATATAGAATATTTTGTGCATTCATATTTTTTTTTCATGGAAGAGGAGGAGTAAATTTCTGTTGTACGTTAACGCCCAATGTCCCAAGTCGGGAAACGCCACCGGTAGTTATAATATGTAAAAAATTAGTTTTTAGACAAACATTTTATCACAAAAAATTATTATATATTATATTATAGAATAACAATACATCATTAGGGAAAACAGGTAAATTCTTTTAGACTTAGTAATAAAGTAATAAATAGGGTATTACAGAAATAATTGTGGCATTTGTATGCATGAGTATACTACTATAGTTTTTTATTTCAATACAAAATGAGGATTGAATATAACGAAAGTGTATTTTTAATTGTAATTTGTAAATATATTTTTGCATTTTAAGAGCATACCACTTTTTTAGTTTCAAGTGTATGATATAATTACTTAGTACATTTATAAAATAGAAAATTTCAAATTCTAGTTATTATAAAAAATCCCAGATGTTATTTATGAAAAAAAAAAAAAATAGAAGAAGGCAACTTGTAGTCAATATTATAATTAATATAAATATAATTTATAAGTAGGTAGTTAGTAGGTATTCTGGGTTATTATTATATATTATAATTTAGGTTTATTTTCATTAATAGGTATTATTTAAAAGTTTAGTTAGTTGTATAACCCAGTATTTCTGTGGATATTTTAAATCAAATTAACATACAGTAAACGTATTTAATTGAATATATTATATTATATTTACTTAAATGTACATTTTCGATTTTATTTATATTGTTTGACTCAATCAGGTCTCAATGGTCTAAAATTAACTTTTACTCCCAAAGTCTGATTAAATATATTGAAATTTATTTTAGTATTATTATTATGAAACTGATGTATATCGATATAATTACAATGACCTTTTTCTCAGATAAGCCATCTATTGATTTTGCCAAATTAATAAATCAACCAAATAAAATACATTATTTTGTTACCGATTCAAGGATAATTTTAAAATTAATTAATTTTTTTAAGGCACTGCATCTAAATATATTTTGGTTTAATCGTGTTTTGAACATAAAATCTTAAACTAACATTTATATCAAATACACTAGGGGTATCTAAACAATAAATGACCCTTGATCAAAGTAAATTGAAATTCTTAGAATCTGCAATAGGTTTCTAAAAAATATACATGTGTGTCATGCATAAATGTTGCTTCAAATAATTAATGCTATAACGTAGTACAGATGTATATACAAAATTTATATTCTTATTCAAATAATAACCCTTGAAGATTATAAATTATTGCAATAAATAATTTAAAGTAACGTTATGCATTTAGAATACCTACTTTTTAATACTTAAATATAAATTACAAGTACTTTAAATACTTTTTGATGTAAATAAATGTAATTTTTTATACACTTGTACAATAAAAATTTAATAATTGATACAGTTATTAAAAAATAGATTTGATAATATTGCAATATTAACATAAAAACTAAGTTATGATCTTAAAAATAATATATAAAGGAAAATGTTTGCAAATAAAAATTACTTTACATAGGTATATAATTTTTAGATTATTTTAAATAAATTAAATATGAATTCCTTAAATCATATTCCTTAAAAGATTTTATTTATATACATTTATAATAAATTATTTTAAATTTATGTTTAAATAAATACTTTTATTTGTATTTAAATGCGGTCTTAAAAGTCATTTTTGAAAAATGTTTCACAAGTATTAAAAATTATGAGATCCAATCGTAGGTCCAAATGGTTTGATTTATTCTAGAATTGACGACAGTTACGGTCGGAAATTATGAAAAAATATATGATACTGAATTGTATTTCTAGTTCATAGTATTTATCATATAACTTAAATAATGTCTAATTTTTCGAGTACATCATAAAAGTTATTTGTAAATATTAATAATTTTCTATTAGGTTTAAATAAATTTAAGCTTAAAAAAAAAATCATTGTCATACCTGTGTAGTTTTTTTTAATAATATAATAGGTAGGTATAATAAATTATAATAAAACGTGAGTTATATTTTATCCATTATGTCAATTTTTAAGGACGTAAATGGATATATTTTCTGAGAAAGGTAATCAAATTTGACTATAAAGCACATAATTATTTTAAACATTATTCATATCATCATATTAATAATAAAATAAAAAAAAATTCAAGTGTGAATGGTGTCTATATAAATTATATCATAAAAGATTCAAATAATACTGTATTCCCATTCACATTTACTGAATTCTAGTTAAGCATATAAATAAATAAGATTTAAATTAAAGCTTGGATTTTAAATACTGGGTATTAACAAGTTAATAAGTTAATGTTTAGTTAATTTTATATTTTTAACCAAACCTTTTACATTAGATTTTCATTGACTTAATTATAATAGGTGATTTTAACATAAAACTTTCTCTATTATAGACGTACCTGTACGTCCAAGCTAGTTACATCATTTACAATTTAGATACATTAATATGGTTTCTATGTTCATTTGCAAGATTATGAAAATTATTAAAAGTTTTTACTTAATGTATTGCTTTCCCAAATGTGAAAACTGATATTGATAACATGCTATGTATTATAAATAATAAAATATTATTTGGATTACTATTTCGTTTTTTTTTTTTTTTTTTGTATTAATTCTAATAGGTAGTTATTATATTGTAATTAGTAATTTTCGAAAAATGTTTGTACACAAGTATAAAAATGATAATTTTTTACTCCACAATATTTTGAGAATCTTTACTGTACAATATTTTAAATTTGAATAAGTAAGCCAAAAATGATTAAAAAATTAATTACTTTGTGGTTGGGTTTTATAAATTTTGTTCTGCAATTTAAATGCCATGTACAAAATAAAAAGTAAAATTTGTCTGGTCTTTATAGTCTGCAGAACGAAAAATGACTAGCAGTGAAAAGAATAATAAATAATGGGGTACTTTAAACTAAAACTCGGTTAAGCTAATTTTAAAATATTTAATTCACTTTTATTTAATATTGTCAATATAGTCAAAATGGTTGAATACAAATAACAAATGATTATTGTAATTTTAACAAATATTGTACGAGTTATTCAATTCCAGAAAAAATGTAAATAAAACAAGAATAGGTATATAATAATAATAAAATAATATAATATTGTATTCATTTATATATAACCTATATAATAATCTTGCTGTAATATTAATAAGGTGGTCTATAAGGCTATCAACGCTGTATTGTTGAAAGAAAACGATTGTATGACTTCAATAAGCAGTTGCTTTCAGCCTTTCATTTTGATTGTACCCAGGCAAGGTGATTCCGGCACGGCTGATTACTCAGAAAAATGCAGCTTTTATTATATAAAATTTTTGGGTATGAGCATATCGATATATAATAGGTATATAATGTGTGTTGGAGAGACATTTACTGGTCCTGGACCACTCTATAAGTGACTTCGGGTACATTTAGGTTCCTGGTGATAAGATTTATAAAATCATGGCAGTAAAAGGGGAGACCAAGAGGATAACTTTATAAAGTTGAGGTTATTATGATCCGGCTATGGTCCTTGCTCCTTATCTTATCTACATCGAAAATACTGTTCTGTCGCCTGGTGCTCATAGACTGACGATCGTCGACTGGCTCTCCTCGGAGCCATCGTCCGGTTGATGGCTGGTCGTCAGTGCTTATTTCTACAGTGGCTATTTAATGGATTGGTGGGTCGTGGCTAGCTGTTTCGAATCTTGCAGTCTTTATCGGCAATTGGTCGACGAAAGCTGGTTGATCTATTGGTAGTTTTCTGCTAATATATGGAATTTCTATTTCTTAGACTTTGTATCGTGGAAGGTCAAACTGTATTCATGATGGTTGTGTTTCTGACCTAAAAGAGCATCACAGTAATAATTGTCCGTAGGCTGATATTCTAGACGGGTTCTAATTTCAACCAATTAAGAACTGAGATATGTGATCCATTTTATGTGAGCACCGATCTTGTGTATAATTGGTACATCAACACTTTAAAATACATTGGGACTGGACTTTTCCTGTTTAGTATTAGATTGAGTATACCCTGTACTCTGGTTGGCTTTTTTAATGACTCCCGAACATGATCTCCCAAGGATAAATGTATGTACTATAGGACGTCAAGATACCTTGCAATGTTTAACGAGCTAACGTAGTGGCCCTTTATACACATTTTTAGTATATTCAAAGAACTCCGTTTGAAAAGAACGTTATCGTTTTAGGCCCAGATGCAATTTGATCATTGATGCAAATGACTGCTAGGTCAACTTTGTGCAGGAGTTGGATTATCGATCTATTGTGCATTTGTTGTTCGTTAGGAGCAGGTATCATCCGCTAGAAGAGATAGACATGAAATATTGAGTAATTCTGAGGTTATAATTATGCTGGTAGAGAGTGAATTTTTAACCCAGACTCTCAAGGTTCGCTAATGAAAGATTTTATTATTTTGAAAAACTCTCCAATGTGAATTAGTTTATGGAGGTAATTCACTTGAATTACCACTAACAAAAAAATTACTAAAATATTCAATTACAAGCCTTTTAAACTCCGAGGAAAGTTTCTGTCGTTTTTTCTCGTTCTTTGGTGTTTATTTACAGTTGATCTGTCAGTTGTAAAATATCTAGCGTCGTGGATTTTTCAGAGCGATAGGCAAACTATTCTTCACGGATCATGTGGTCTGTTACGATGATTAATATTTGTAGGATAACTCTACCAAAAAATTTGATATCGACGATGACAGCAATGAGATCCTTAATAGGTTTTGGAATTATGATTATAATTGAACATTTCCAATTCTTATACAACCATTGAAAATATGGTTGAGTAGCAGAATGACGTTTTTGGTCAGGTTCTTCAGTGTAGCGTTGGATATATTATTTCCACCAGTAAAGTGTTTTCCTTCAAGTGTTTTAATCAATAGTTTTGTAGATAACCAATTCGATCAATACTGGAGCACCAATCGTACGATCCTTCTACATCGGGCTCAAAGAGTGTATGTTGGTTTACCCACAGTATACCAATTTCAATAATTGACAAAAAAATTACTTTATCATTTTTCCACTCCATTTCTGTCAACTCCAGATTATGTTATCTCTATTACTATTCATTTACCACCGTAATTCATTACTATAAAAAAACCATCGAACTAAAATACCTTTGCACCATCCAGAAGAAGAGTAAGAAATATACTCATTATGCGTTGTTTATTTATTTTGGACTAAATTAATCCCTCTTTGATTCTTGGACCAAATCATAAATAGTTGGC
This sequence comes from Pemphigus obesinymphae, assembly GCA_025469235.1. Classification (NCBI taxonomy): domain Eukaryota; kingdom Metazoa; phylum Arthropoda; class Insecta; order Hemiptera; family Aphididae; genus Pemphigus; species Pemphigus obesinymphae. The sequence goes on from JAIPRL010001263.1 coordinate 87,592, forward strand.
CCAGCAAAAAACCATGTTCGTGTGCCTATATAAAAATAGAACAGGGTATCAACGACGTATCAGCTGAGTGGATTTAAATAATAATCAAACATAATAACTTACTAGTAAAATAAATGATCATCACGTTAACAATCTCACGTGATCATTAATCATGTAACATGATGTGTTGAAGTGTGTAATATGATATATGTAATTTTGAAAAAATCAAGCTTTTCTGAAACGCCGTTAAGTATTGTTAGAATGAAATTGGGTAATGTATCCAAGATAGGTATTATTTAGGGTTTTGTAGTTACAAATTACACACATTAATTGTATTATTTTTTTATCGATGTGAATATGAAATGGAAATAGAGAATAAATAACGATTTAAGGTTTTATTCACTACATACATAGGAATGTGTTATTTGAACAATTATTATACTGTACGATTTAATTCCTATGGCTATTGTAATTTGTTTATTAAAATTCCCATTTTATATTGACGTGTGATTAATCAAAAAATTGACGTCTCAGTTATTTTAATAATACTATGTTTGGTACTTTTTTCTTGCTGTGTATTATAATAGAGATGATGCATAACCGTGTATTCATAATACATTTCGTTAAGCGTTTTTGACAGTGGATTATTCAAGCGTTAAATGATCTCAGCATTTCCATAAATTTACGGGGTTAAACTTGTTCAATTTTAATTCTGAAAACAGTGCCGAATTTGTTGGTTGTTATATCTTCTATGCTTTTCGAGTTGATATTTTAAAATACTGTTTTTTGAATAAAATACAGATGGTTATAATTTAAAATCACAATATAAAGCTATATTTTAATTTGATTTGTAAGTGTATCTGGTAAAAACCCAGTTTACCTTTTTATTTTCAGTTTTACTTTAATGTTGAGTAATGGATATTTCAACCAGTTGCCATTTGGCAGTGTTTTCACAGTATTCGGAATGGCTTATTTTTTATTAAATTGCAAACATAGCAAATTTTTCAGTACTATTTTTCAATGTAGTTATATACGTGAAGATTATAATAAGAAGTCTAAACTTCGTTAAGAAGCCCCTGTCGCTGAATTTATTATTTTGGAGAGAATCGTACTATTAATACATCATAGACTGCATCCATAGCTAGTTTTACATACATAGTATAGGAATGAAAAAATAATTGTGCATCATTTTTTGGTTATTATTAAGTCAGAAGACCTAGATCCTATATCCGCCACTAACGTGTGTCATAACTCATAGGTTCGTCGCCATTGTATAATATTGTATAATATTACAGTTCACGGTATATCAGATTTTAATGTTGATTCTTATTATTTCAAATGTTATTTTTATATATATATATATATATATACATATCTTTGGTCCTTCTTTCAGTTCTCGATTCACGGTGGATTGTGTAGTTTAAATTTTAAATGATTTAAATTACAACTTCTTGCGACATTTACTTTTAGATTTTGAGTAAAGCGAAGAATGTATTAGTTTTACGATGAGTTTTTTTTTATGTCTGTACCCAAAATTTTTATAAGAAGAAATGCTTCGATCATTAAATGTAACACTATTATCCTGTAGTAAATTTTATCTAGTTAGTACTTTAAGGTAATTTTTCTACTTTTTCAACACATTTTTAACGCGTAAAAAAAACTACTGAAAAATTTACATAAAAATGGTAAAAACACGATTATTTTCGAAAACATTTTCTTAATTTTGGGATATTTATAGCAATTGAAGGGTCCAGTGCAAGAACCCGGTATCTCCATTTTTTGAAATTATTCAGGAGGCCCAAAAAACTAAATAATTAAATTTCTAATGAATTCTAATAAATTTTCTAAAAAAATTTAAATTTCCCATAT
>JAIPRL010001264.1:0-89309 GCA_025469235.1 Pemphigus obesinymphae
AACTAAAAATATTTAGTCGGGAGCTTATTATGTTACGATATACCATAATTATTGTACAAAAACCATAATGGAGTAAAATTAAAAGAAATTGCATGACTTATCATATATGATATGAAGAAAAATGCCTCTAACGCATACCTTATCATATATGATTGTTAAAGTTTAAGTCCCTGTAGGGACTTATTGGTTGGAATTAGATTTTTTTAATTATTTTTTTTTAATTCCTGAGACAATTTTACCTATAGGTGATTTTTTTCAGACAAATCAAAAATGTTATGCAGTTAAGGGTTAAATTTTGTAATAAGAGTTTATACTCTAAATTTAACCTAAACGTCGAAATTTCAATTCTGGGTATTGTGATTTTGCTATATTATCTGTTAGATAGATAGAGACAACAAATGCAGGTGTAACATTCTCAATTTGATAAAAATGAAAAAAGCCTAAACATGGTTTTTAACAAATATCGTGATTTTACAACAATTAAAAATGGTATTGATACAAGACCATTTTTAAATTACTTACTTGAAAAATTTGTTTAAATATTTTTGAATTGCTGGATTTTCAACCTACAATATTGTATGATCTCAATCTTGGGTATATCTTGTTATATTCTGTGGTATGTCTGTGTGGTTCACGGCAATAGATAAGTTATCAGTTATCAGTTATAGTAATAAATATTAAATAATAATGTAAATATTTGATCGTTATAGTCAAATATTATGAATGATTTATAGTATTTGTTACACCTAGTTAAAAATAATATAAAATAAAATGTTAATTCTCATTTACCTTCGGTTGTTTAATTTCATTTATTCTGTAATTTGTGAAAAAGTTCGTTAAATATCAAATAATATAGTTTATTATTTATACAACATTCATGGACTTTCTAGTGTATATAGAATTAATAAAAAAGTGTTCAATAAAATCATTAGTAATGTAATAATATTAAGCAAAATAAGACTGACCAATTATATTTTCTCAGTCGTCAATCGAAATTACATAGCTTTTGTGAATTATTTTGAGTTTTGTACCAAGTCAACAGGATCAAGCATACTTATCAAGGTAAGAGTTGAAAACATGGTTAAAAGTATATAATATTGAATTTATGTTATTATCTAGTTAATATTTGTTTCTAGTGTATTGTAAAAATATGGTAGCCTGAACCTCATACCCTCTAAAAATGGTAGGCACAAACACAAAGGAAGATGAATCGTTGATTGAAGATAGTTTAATAGTTACGTCATTTACAAAAATCAGCACAGCATTGTTCTATGCAGGTGCATCTATGTTAATTACTGTAGTAAATAAATCTGTTTTAACCAGCTATGGGTTTCCCTCTTTTCAGTTTTTAGCCATTTGCCAAATGTTTATGACAATTTTTGTATTATTTACAGCAAAAAGTCTGGGGAAGCTAAAATTTCCTGACATTAATAAGCACACATTTAAAGATACATTTCCAATGCCTCTGATATATTTAGGTAATATGGAATTTGGTTTAGGTGGTACGAAAGAATTAAGTTTGCCCATGTTTACTATGTTGAGACGTTTTTCCATATTGATTACTATGTTGGGTGAATATTATTTGCTTAATATTAGGCCAAAATTGTCTGTCAAGATATCAGTGGGTATGATGGTTTCTGGTGCTATAATAGCTGCTAGTAATGACTTGGGATTCAACTTTAACGGATACATGTTTGTATTGTTCAATGATTTTCTCACGGCTGCAAATGGAGTGTTTACTAAGAAAAAATTGAATTCTAAAAAAGAAATGGGCAAATATGGACTGATGTATTATTCGTCTCTATTCATGATACCACCTGCTTTAATACTGGTGTATTTTTCTGGTGATTTAGATAAAGTATACAGGTACCTAATTTATTATGACATTAATTATCTAATTAAAATATTATTAAGTTATTAATCTATTCGTTTTTCAGATTCAGTTATTGGTTGCATCCGCCATTTTTAATCCAAATTTTTATTTCATCTATTATGGGCTTTATTTTGAACTATAGTATAATGTTATGCACTCAATATAATTCTGCTCTAACAACGACTATAATTGGATGTCTTAAAAATATATTTGTGACATATATGGGCATGTTTATTGGTGGAGACTATGTATACACATTAAATAACTTTATTGGTATCAATATTAGTGTTATTGGAAGTTTGTTTTATACTTATGTCACATTTAGACCTTCTGTATCATCCCAAGTCAAGTCATCAAATACTGTTATTGTATAAAACTTCATTACAATATTACCCTAATTTATATCAAATTATATTATAATACTCCTAGTTACCTTTTTAATAATTGTTTTATGTATTGATTTTTGTACTTATATTCAGACGAGAGAAAATGCAGTTAGACTTAATTTTATTTGAATGTGTTATATTTTATTTGTTTATATATAGTTAAAATTACAATAGGAAATTAATTCCATAATTGGAACAATTTTAATAGCTTTGTAAAGCCAAATTTGTTAGTATATGTTCATTTTGAGTTTATCAATTTTTTAACATAATGAATTTTATTTGACTTTAAGAGGATGCCACATACATATTTAATATATTCATCTATCTAACTGAAAATAGATTATAAAGCATGATTATGCTATGCAAAAGTTATGGTATTTTAATGAAATTTTTATAATATTATCAAATATAAAGAATAAAAAATTCCATGTGAATCTCATGAAGTTTTTAAAATAAAAAAACCATAATTTATTTTTCAGGTAATATTTTCAAAAGATTTATGAAGTTCACTGAAAAATATTTCTCTTTCAATTTATTAATTTGATAAATAGGTGTTTAATTTCTAAATTTAAAATCAGGATAGTGTAATTTTGCCATATAATTGTAACTATTAGATAGCCAGAGCCAGTAAATGTGGGATGGTGTCTTCTTGATCCCTAACTGTTATCCTCATTTTAACTGAAATGATTAATATATATATAGTATATACATATATTTTTTTATAAAATTTTGTATTTTTAAATGAATATTTTTATGTACCCATTCTATTATTATTATTTTTTGTTTATTATTATTAAATTAAAAATATATGTACCACAATTTTGTTTAACACTAATTATAAGCAGAATAATAAACCCTTCAATACAAGTTAAATGTAAAATAGTTATATTATTTAGGAGAATGTCACTACATTACTAGTATTGTTCTATCCACTCCCAGGGAACGAAAATGAAAACTTGGAATTTCCAAGAACAAGAACATAATTATCTAAAAAATATATATATATAATATAATCTCAAAACTAAATATAATAATACAAAGAATTACATGAAAATTTCAACTACAACTCAAAATTTCATTTTAATATAGAATAATACAAAAATATTCTTAATAATGCTAATTAAAAAACTTCAATATGCTTCATCCTAAATTAGGGATTAATAGTAATTAGTAGGGCCTTCTAAATTAGAATATTATAATATATTTAATATTTTTGGCTATTCAAATTTCAATCTTAAATCTTATAAATCAAAATATTTGCAAGAACAGATTAACACTACTCGTTGAGCACCTGATTTTTAAGATCTATAGATAATTTTTAGTAAAATAAAAATCTAATTAAAATATTAATTATTCATTCATTAAATATTCAAACACTTTTTAAGTAATTTAAAGTAAGTCATGTATTAGTACCGATTTTATTATTGTGTAATTGCGATATTTGATTTAAATAAACATGATTTTGCAAAACTGTTAAAACAATAAACCCCCTTTTTTTCCTGGAAGTCTATATACTCAAATAAAATAAAATGAATTTATTAAAAAGATTTTACAAAACAAAATTAGCTCTCAATTTTTCAAATGATCACGTTTGGATAATTCACTGAGATAGTCCAGTCAACTGTGTGTAATATTTACAGATGGCTGCTGTAGCCTCAGCCTTCCGCTTCAATGAATATTTGATAATCTGCCTCACACTTTTCTTGGTTGGGCATTTGATCATGATTGTCTAACGTTGACTTTCGTACGAAATAATATTTTTTCAGAAATATTGATTGCAATAATAATTCTCGCTTTGCACTCTTTCGTTCCGTTGATCAGAGACGTAACTGGAAGAGTGATACACCCTCCCCTCACTGGAAAGTAGTTAAAAGCAAAGTTTTATATTAGTCCTCATAAGAGTAAATTGTACATTGTAAAAACAATAATTAACAATCAAAATAAGTGAAAATTTAAAAAATATATATAAAGCATAAATTTAAAACAATATAACATAGGTTGCAGTCTAAAATGTAAACAGAAAACTATGTTGTAAGAAAAAATTTAACAAAAACCTTGTAAAAATTTTGAAATATTTAAAATAATTCATTTTATATACCTAATGATAATTTTATTAAGTTTTAATTTACTTTGTATTCAGTAAGCAGAAAGTCTGTTTTATAAGTACATTTTTATTAGTTCTGTATAAGTTAAAACACCTTTCGTTGTTTAATGTTTATATACATATATATATACAATATTTATTAAAACGAAATAAGACAAACATTTTTATTTTACTTTTCCCACATATTATTACAAACAAATTGTATTTCACCATTGCCATATTAATATTAAAAATATGTTAGCATACAAAACCAGTTAAGAAAAAGTTAAAATAAAATAAAATATAGTGCGTATGTTTAAATTTAGAATGTTTTTTTTATGGTTTTATAATATACACTTATGTAATTATGTTAAATGTTTTTTAAACTGTATAAGACTGTTTAATAATATATTTACAAAATTACAAGTTCTTAATTTGAACAGATTGATTGTCATTAATACTTAAAACCATTTTAAGTCGACTAAAAATTTGTATTTTAAAATTTTTTTTTCAAAATTTTATCGTTAATAATAATCTGTTGTTTATATTGGAATTTATTCTAAAATGTTCACATATGAGCAATATCATCCCTAGGTAACAGGTATACCTAATCGGGGGGAGATGAATTGATTTCCGGGTGAAATTTTTTTTATAATACACCTAAATATTATATCAATTCAGCTGTTGATTATATATTATTATATAATATATAATCAATGATACAGCAAAAATTTGTCTGAAAATATTTGCACAAATCATTTATACGAATGATTTTTTTTTTTTTTTTTTTTTGTTCATTTGTTTTTTTAAAGTGAATTTTTAATAAATTATACCTATGATTAAAATTCGAACATATTGAAATATAATATATGTATTTATGTAACAATTGATGTTGTATATTTTTATTTAGTGGTTTCTGCACAAAATGATCATTTATTTTATAATTTTTATCTACAAGATAAAATAAACATTATTTGTTGTATTGACAATCAAAATATTTCATTAAAATTTTAAAACTAAATTAATAAACTAAATTTCAGTGAAAAATCCAAAATATTATTTTATAATTATTATTATATTATTTTATCATTTAGCTTTATTATTTTCATAATTTATGATACCTATTTATTAACTATAAATGATGAATAATTTGTAAAATGTTATATGTGTACAGTTACATAGTGTATATAGATTATAAGCATATATTATATGCCCATTAGGTACTAATAATTTATCAGCTACATGTATGATATATGATATGTCAGTCAATACGATATATATTTTTTATGTACATATTATATAATTTGATTTAAATGCTATTTTCTGATGTTATGTACTCGTAGTATTTTTGATTGTATACAATACGAATAAAATGTATTAAATGATTTAAACTAGTGTAGATAATAATATTATAAGTTATAAATAGAAGTATATAACATTTCACTAAAATTGAACCACAAACCTAAATAAATAACGCTTTCATTCCACATATTAGTTGTTAAGAAACAATTTAGTTTTTAAACGTGCGATATTTGGGTCGATTAAATGTGGTTAAAATGATGGGTACAAAGTAAAATTTGTAAAGATTCTTAATAGCCAGTACTCTATAGCACATTTGAAAACTTTTTTAATAGGTTGCACACTCTTTTTGAGCCGATGAAAATACTAAAATTTGATAGGCTTTCTACTTGCAATGGCATACCAATTGTGTAATTGATCAAAGCCTCGAACAAGACAATATTTATACTATTAATATTTAAATCAAATTATTCTAATATTAGGTATGTAATAATTACAAAATATAAAACACAAAATCAAATACTGTTCCTATATTATTATAGTACCTAGTATTTCAATTAAAATATAAATTGAATCAATGAGTAAAATTAAAATATTATGCTATACATTAAAATGCAATTCTTGAATCTTCTTTAAATATATTGAAAATTTGAAATTATGGAAAAATATAAAAATGTGCAACTTGATAATTAGTGAATGTCAACAAACAAAAGCAAAGCATACCTATCTATTAAAAGTTCTTAAAGAATGTAACATAAAATATATTATTGAACAGATCTTGTACCTGAGACAATACGTTTGGTACAATTGAAATACATATGATTGTTTGGCAATTCCAAAAACCACAGGATGTTGTAGTATATTTTTGACTGCAGTCTTTATTTGATGCATCATATAAAACAATATGTTTTAGTTAATCATTGCAGCAGAAACTGAACAATGGCGTTTCAGCTTAAAAATCAAAAAATGCAAGATAAAAGTTTCAAAATTGAATACTTTAATTTATAATTCAAATATTGTACTAAGGCAAGACTTTGTTGAATAAGTTAAAAAATATTGTTTTAACTGTTATAATTATAATCATTATTATTTATAGCATTTGATTATTATAAAACTGTACCTAAACAACTTAAAATTAGTTAAATTTGATAGGTGTTGAATCTCAACTTCTTCCAAACAAAGTCAATGGTTATATTATACTTTAATTTTATTTATGTATATCAAAAAACATTGAATAATACATCAAATTAAATTAAATTAAAATATTTATATCATAAAATTTCAGATAATTTATTTTATTTCTAATAATTAACTTAAGATTAATGTAAAATGAACACAACTAAAATTTTATGTTTGTATGAACTATAAAAAAAAAAAAAACAAATACAATGTGATAATTATTCTATTAAAACCCATATTTGTTATACATATTGGTCAATATTATAAAAGTCGAACGATTTTAAATTATCAGAATTTAAAAAAATAGGATAAATACATGTATAAAATATGTAATTGAATTTATAAATACTTCATAGATACTAAGAAGTTTGCTTCAAGTAAATATTTATAAAACTTAAAGTTAGATTATAGATAATAATTCATAAAATGCTAAAATTTAAAGAATATATCGTAATTTATCGATATACTTATATATGTATATTAAAAAATTATATAAAACACTAATTTCCGAGGATTCTATTCTTGAGAGTATACAAATAATATTAAATTACCACACATTTTAAAATAAAATTGTATTTATAAATGTTTAATTAATACTGTTTGTATGAACTTTCAAGAATAAAAATCTAAGGAAACAATATTGAAAAATTTAATCACTCCTAGTATAAAACACATATTATAGGAATCAATCCAACTAATCAGACAAGTATGAATTTACATCAGAAATCAAAAATATTACAATGATTAAATATTAATAATATAAGTTACTAATAATAAATATTATTCAATAAACTATTGTAGACAATGATGGAAATTAAATTATTTAACAGTCACAAAATTACAAAATAAAAAATTCAAAAAAGAGTAGAGAAAACAAATTTACGAAAGAAATATTGGAGAAGACTAGTGAGAAAATTATAACTCATTTAATAAAAAAAACCTACAAGAAACAACAAATACAATTAATTACTTTAATGACATGGTTATAATAAGTCTTAATATTAATATTATATGTATTAATGCATACATACATATTAAACAAAACATTCAGAAATGTTAATATCAACCATGTAAAAAAAACATATACATAAATTGATAATGAGTCTTTATTGAGAAGTTGCTGGTGGTTGGAGCTCTGGATTTTCTGTGCGCAAGGCATCCAGTTTTGCAAATATTTTCAGTGCAGGTCCTAGTTTCATGGACATGTCTCGTATCAAATGATCTTCCTTGAGCAACATCAGAGCTTGACCATCAATTTCATGACTTTCAAAATCTGCTGCAATTTCCTCACTATCCGTAAGTTGACCAATAAACTTTCGTACATCTTTTACCTAAAATAAATTCAAATTAAACAATTGCTTGAAAAAAAAAATAATAATAATAAAAAAGATCTTACAGTCCATGTCAATGGGTTTATAGGAACTAATTCCGAAATTAAATCAGTCTTAGTTTCAGTATCATTTTGTACTCGATTAGGCAAATCAATTGATGAGCTGGTATTACTAGAATCTCCAACTGAGCCATTGCTTTCGCATTCCTAATTTTAAAATAATAATATTTTAAACATATACCTACATTATATAAATATAATAGATACCATAAAATAATAATTTGTACATGCATACCCAATTTTTTCCATTTTTTTTATCCATTTGTCCAGTTTTCAAATTACTTTCAAACATTTTTGAACATTCTTGTGTACAAAAACGTTTCGATTTCTTTTTTATTTTAAATTTCTGTAATTCTTGACATTTCCCACAAAAATCGCACTTGATTTTTTCTTGATTATTAACATCCAATTTACTCTTCTTATCTATAGAAACAAAGAAGGGGAAAAAAAAATTAAAATTAAATTACAAAATGCTGATGAAATTCTTACTTGGTGGTTCATCATCCAATTTTATATTTTCCTTGTCTTGAGTGTTATTAGAAATATCAGCTAAAGTGCATGATCGATTTACAGGGAATGGTGTATCGGCTTCTTGTATAACAAAGCCTTCAATAACGTGAGTTAAAACTTGTGGCTTTACTAGAGCTTTAGGTAATCCTTTATCTCTGGTATTATCCTCATTAGATGTAACAGGCAATGAAACCGTAGAAGTTGTTTCAATAGTCTCTGGTGTTGAGACAGTTTCTTGAGTTTGTACTACAGACGTTTTTGGAGATTCATCAGATTTAATTGGTGGAGGCATAGATACCGTTGTTTGAGTTTGAGGTGAAATTGGAAGTTGAGTTGGTGTTGATGCTTGAGGAGCACATGAAACAACTGGTATGATAGGACGATCAAGAATAGTTATTTGTTGTTGAGGCTGGCTACTAACAATAGCCTGGCCTTGCTGCAACTGATGTATATGTATCTTTTGTGGAGAATTCATGGACATACTCATTACGTTTGTGGTAGGTTTGATAATTTGTTGTTGCTGATATGCAACTTGGGGCGACTGCATACTTACAATTTGATGGTTTGGTGATTGCATACTAACTAATTTAATTTGTTGTTGAGCTTGTTGTTGCTGTTGTAAATGCTGTACTTGTACAGTTTGCTGTTGTTGTTGAATTTGTGGTACAAGTTGTCCAGAACTTGTTAAAATCATTCTAAAACACAAAATTATTTAATATTTACCTATATGATTATTATTGTTTAATAATTACTTGTTAGTGTTTAAAGTTTGTTGTGGAGATTGTAGAGGTTTTGTTTGATTAGTTTGATTTGCAGCATCTGATTTATGAGGTGCAATATTAAACCCTTGACGCACACTTGTTTTAGGTCTCACTTTAAGTTGAGCTTTTTGCATTTGATTCAAATGCTGTATACCAGTAGAGGTTTGTGTAGAAATTGTAGCATTTGGACGGATTGCATGCCCTGATGGCAATATAGAGAGTTGTCTATTATTTCCCATTCCTGTAGGCGTTGCAACCACTTTTGGTTGTATATCAGCACGCTGTGATTTAATAGTAGTAGTTGTAGTACCACTGACCATTTGACCAATATTTTGCATTACGCCACCACTTGTTTGCACCATAGTTTGGCCATGGTGTTGTTGAAGATGCTGAGGAGGAGGACTCTGTATAAACATGGGAGTTTGCACTTGTTGCTGTTGACCATCTTGTTGTGGTCCACCTATACAAGATTAATTATTATATCAACCTACAAAATAATTTGAATAAATAATTAGCCAAAAATGTTAACAACTTACCTCGTATGAATATTGGATGATTTTGTGTAGTTAATAAAGCTTGAGGTTGTGGTGTAGCCCATGTAAGTCCTTGGGGAAGTGATGCATTAAACTGCCAGGGTGAGAATTGCATTGTTTGAGCGTTTTGTTGTACTGTTCTTCCAGTAGCACAACTAGTGTACTAAAAAGACATTTTCCAAATAAAACAAAACATATTAAAAAAATCAATAGTACGTACTGTTTGTTGCATTTCATTTTGTTTCATATTTGGCTGACTACTTATCACACCCAACTGGCCGATAACGAGAGTCTGATTAGTAGTGGTTGGTATAGCAGCATATCCAGCCGGAAACGGTGTTCCTTGTCCTTGTGATATTACCTGTTTATGTGCATGAGCAGTGGTGAGCATCTGTTGTGACTGGAATTGTTTATTTGGAGCTGCAATCACCTGTATAGCGCCAGAGGTTGGATGTTGCAACATTGTTCCTGGCATGATTAGTTGGCCTTGAGCATTGTACTGCACAAACTGTGGACCAGCTTGTTGAATTAACTGAACACGTCCGTGACTCCAATCATTGATCTGTTGAATTTGTTGAGCTTGTTGTTGTTGTTGTTGTTGTTGAGAAGATGTTTGTGCTTGCATAGTATGTTGCTGTTGGACTTGGCCCTGTTGTTGAGTTTGAATATTACCTATTTGAACTTGACCCGGTTGTTGTTGTTGCGGTTGGATAGTTGAAATTTGCATTTGACCTGATGTCTAAAAACAAAAAATAAAATATAATTTTAAGGAAAATAAATCAACATTTCTAGAATAGGTACCTCAATAGTTGTCATTGGAGCTGATGAGTGTGGAAGTTGTACAGTGCCCCCATTCGATCCATCTGATGACATCTGCATAGTAATAGTTTGCTGACCACTGGCAACAGTTACTTGCTGAGGTTGTTGCTGTTGCTGTTGTTGTTGTTGTTGTTGTTGTTGTTGCTGTTGCTGTTGCTGCTGTGATTGTGCCTGTTGCTGTTGCATATCAACCTGACTTTGAGGCTGTTGAATCATAACTTGTATTTGTTGTGGCTGTTGCATTTGTTGAGTTTGGTTTTGTTGATTTTGCTGTTGCTGTTGTGCTTGTTGCATTTGCTGTACGTCTGTGACGGTAGGCTGTTGTTGTGCCGACACCTCACTCATTTTTGGTATTGTTCATGTAAGCTAAATGAATTAAAAATCAATGTAAATATATAATTAATATACCCAATAAAGGTAGGTACTTAGAAATATTAATAATAGTATAGGTAATATAAAATGACAGTTTAAATTCATATTGGGTAGGTACCTATGTAATATAAAATATAATATACGTTTTTTTTTTTTTTTTTTTTTTTTTTAAAGTATCATATTTAAGATTTAACAGAAACTACGAATCACGACTACATCAGTACCTAACAAAACTACGGAATAAAATATTAGTTATTACTTTGAAATAGGTTACCTGCATATGCACTTTTAAGAAATTGAATGAAACTAAAATAGTAAGATTACCAATATGTAGGTACCATCTACTTTATTCTTAAATAATAGTTTTTTTAAGCGTCATATTAATTCTCATTCTTTAATAAATAGAAAAACATAAATACATCTATTCTCTCAATTATAATATTCATCCACAATATTGAACAAACAATAATCATACTGGGTATAGAGGTGCCTACCTAAATTTATTGAACAGATAAACGCACAAGACTATATTATACCTATATAGATTTTAGTAAAACGGCAAATGTATTTATCATTAAAAGAAGAAAAAAAAAAAAAAAAACGAGAAATTTTAATCGTCGACTTTCACGGACAAATGGAACTACGGTAGGGGGAGGGGAGGGGGCAAAAGTAATTGAAAAAATATATTCTACGGACGTATTATTCACAATATTACAATAATGGATTTCGTAAGGTATTCGGGTATAGTATGACCACCCGACAAAAACCGCCACTACTTTCATGCCGTACCTACGTCATTATTTCCGGCCACTTTTAAAAATCACCTCAAACACACACAGGCGCGCGCGCCTACTACCTACACTACACGCACACACAGCGGAGGAGCAAGCCGCCGTCGCATACGCACCGATTGACCTGTTGTCGTGCACCAGTTTTGCGGCGATTGGAGTAACCGACTACGTGATCGTATAGGTAATACACAACCGACTGCGGTTGGTGTGCACGCGAATGCGTGCTCTGTACAATGAGAAAATCTGACACGGGTACATGTATACCTATTGCACGTAGTACAATACGATATTTACAAACTGCCAAACCGGTGTGATAAAACGTAATTTCTGTGGTGCTTACGACGCTAGCGGCGACACGATCGGAGAAGTAACGTCCCGGCGGCAGTGCGTACTCACTGGGTGGTACACCGTTGTTGTAATACTACCGCCGTGCTGCTCGGCCGGCCACAACGTTCGTCAACTCGCCTCGGCCGGGGAAAAGACGCGCGTCCGCGGAAAACGGCCCAGTGGACGTCACGAAACGTAACGCCGCCAAACGACGTCGGACGGGTGCAAACGCGAAAAACGACGGTCCGCGCGTACGTGACGTTCCGCGGCGACGGTGATCGATGATAATGCGCTTACGGACGGCAGTTTGTACGCTACCGTACGGCGTACGGTTATTCACAGGCCCACTACAATCGCACGCGCACGAAACCCCCACCGTTGCGATTTTATGGCGGCCCCGGAGCAGCGGCGACGACGGTGCGGTGGCGGTGGCGGCGGGCGACGGTGGTACGGACACGCGCGACGCGGAACGACCGGGTGACGAATGGCGGGTGACGGGTGCCTGAACGGCAGGACCTCGTTCGTGTGGTACGGCGCGGCGCACGCGCGCCACCTCTCCCACCGACCGGTCGGCCGCCCGTGACGGCCAATGAGGCACCGCCCAGGCGGCGGCCAACCAATAAACGGAACACTGCGCGTCAGCGTACGCACACCGGGATTCCTCGGGAGTAATAATTATTGTAATAACGCCGTAGCGGTCGTCCCGACCCGGAGGGGCTGTGTAGACGTGCGGCCGTACTGTATACGTATATATATACACGAGTGCACTATATACATTATATTATAACATGCGTTATGTATATAATATACGCCCGTGTATATACGTAGGGGACGACGGGACAAAAGATTTACGATAGCGTATCATTTCTCTCTCGCTCTCTAGAAATTTCTTTGTAATGAAATATATTATACCAGTTCGACATTTTTGTTTCACTTTTATTTCAATATAGAAACACAATATTATAGGTACGATAACTATTATAGTCGTATGGTTTTATAACTATCATTCTCTGTCTATAGGTAGGTACTGTTACATACCTAACAATGAAGAATATGCGAGGTGTACCTCTTATCTAAAATAATAAAACCAATTATTATGTATACGCATTGCATATTTGCATTATATAGTCGATACGTCCTGTTAGTATTCGATAAAGACTTTCCCACATCCTGTTAGAGATAACGAGTTCGATTATATATGGTACCTAGCCACTGCTGCAGAGTTATAAGACGGGAATATTTATTATAATATGGTCTTTGTATGCATACGGGAATACATTATCTCCAGGCGTCGTGATAACTCGCAATATATAATCTTTTTCGGACAAAGCGGACTGTGTGCACACGTATATAGCTGCAGCGTGGTGAACTGCAGACTGTACGATATAAGTATACAATATATTCTATAATATAATATAGGTGTAGTATATAATATAATATGATTAGTGCGATGTATACTGCATAGTATAGGTGTCCGCATAATATAACATATATATATATATATATATAGGCAAACCAATTTATTAATGAACGATTCGCGTGGTGTGCGACTGCAGAAACGCTGGAGCACCGAGTACACTCTGTATATATATATATATATAACATGCGGTGTACCTAACCGGCGCGGCGGCGGCGGCGGCGGGTCGGTGAACGTGCGCTACACAAGTGAAACGGTTCACCGCGGTCTTGTACTGCGTCGTAGACGAACTCATCCAATACACGCACGGGAGGTGGAAAAGTTTTTAGGAACCCACCCACCGAGCACCAAACCAACCGACACGCACACAACATCATTCATTGTGTTTTGCATTTTATTTAAGTGCCTATATATATATATATTATTACGCTTATCGCCGGAAATTACGATGATGTTTGTATAATATAGTTATAGGTTTACATAATATGGATAATATATAGGCATATGGGTATTGGATATTTGTACGCGCGGTTACCATTGATTACGTGTATATAGGTGCACACATAATATTATAATCAACGCTATATATATTATTACCTATACGTGAATTATGCACATGATATTTTATTATGTGATAATATACTATATAGCCTGACGCTCGTAATCCGTAGGTATATAGGTATAACGGGTATGGTATCAGGTATATACCTATACGTTTGAGCCTCGTGACGTGCATATCAGCATCTAAATATGTACCTATATATATATATATATAGGTACCTACTTATTATTATCGTCGTTGAATTTTAAAAAATTTTCATCAATTTTTATCAGCCTCGAAAATTGTGTATATATATATATATGCTACCTATAGTATAGTATAGTACGACACACTTTGTGTGATGGTATACGAAAAGTTGAATGTGTATAGTACGAAATTAGCAATAGACGTGTGTTAATCAAATTAGCCAATTCTATAGATGCCTATATATACCATACTATAATGCTGATGTGAAAAATGGAAAAACTCATCCAAAGAAAAAAAAAATTGACTAAATATGTGTATAGTACCTATATATAGGTACTTAAATATTTTATAGGTGATGATTTTATTAGATATTAAAAACTCCGAGTATAATAATTAATAAAATTAATATTATCTAATGTTTTTATACACTCGTTAAGACTGCCTATATATATATATATATGGGTAATATATGTATAAGTACTTATAATGGGCGTATCCATATACATATCCATGACACCCGTATATATATCCATGTAAATTTTTTTTAAATTATATAATATACACAAATAAATATTAAATGAGTATGGGTATTTATATACGGTACCTATATATATATACATAGCGGCTATATAGTTATAGGTATATTAAGCTATGCCCAACGCATAATATATTTTTGCTTTTATATATTAATTAATAAAGAAATTGTTTTATCGATGAAATTATTTTTAATATTTAACACCGTTAATGAAAGTAGGTGTATACGAGACACTTAAATTATTACTCATTAATTTATCTTTTTATAACCTTTTAACCTTAAATTAAAAATTTTATGAAAACATCATAATTAAATAATTATATTTGTAGGTAGGTTATATATATATATATATATATACTCTGCGCAATAATGTGTATTATATAATATTATGTATAGGTGGACATGGAAATAGATATAATATTTAAAAACTATATAATAAAAAGATGTAAATAGGTAGGTATATATAGGTACTTTATTATACATTTCACCAAATCATCATTTTTTTCTTTTATATTTATGGTCACCGCATATAGTTAAGTATACCTACCTATTATAGGTACAGCGTATTTGGAAAGAGCGACGTGCATGCGTTCACGTTCATATTTTGTGAACGACACGCGAACACCACTCATCGTTTCTTTATTGTTGACATGTCAAATAGAACGTGAACGACGTTCATACCTATATTATTATTACGAATTTGATCGATTTTCTGGTCATTCAAATGAAATTTAATTAATTCGCTATAAAGTATATACTGCACCCTATTATATTTAAATATAATTATGAAAATAATAAAGCAACTTTATTATAAAAGTTATAACTTTAAGTTACTTATATCTAGTAATACTCAAAAGTCTAATTCCATATACGCCCACCATAAAATGAAGACAATATAGTTTTCTCTGAATCAGTGATTTTTTGGTATATATACACTGAATCAAATATATCTGTGATTTCAATAAAAATATACCTAGATTAATTTAATAATATGGTTGTTAATATATACGTCCAATAAAATATTTGTTGATTTAACAGTAAAATAACTAAACGTATTATTGATTTAACAATATCTTTTATCAACGTCTTGGGCAAAATTATCCAATTGAATACAAATTTATTTGAATTAACAAATATTTTCTTAATTCAATTATAAATATTTTGTGTTCATTTCTTTTTTCTTCTTCGTAACACAAGCGTCCATTTGTTAATCAAAATAGTCAATTAAACAAAATATTTTTTCAATTTAATAACATATTTTATTATATTAATAAAATTTGTATTAATTTTACAAATTATTTTTATTAAATTATAACTTATATATTTTGTGAAATTTACAAAATAAATTTGTTATTTTAAACACATTTTTTTATTAATTTAACAATATATAGGTACATTAAAATAATTAAAATTGTATATTATTTCAACAAATATTCGTTTATTAAAATTTGATTATTGCACATTGTTAATTCTACTAATGATATTTGGTTCAGTGTATGTAAAAAAAAAAAATTGAATATTTTGTTAATTTATTAAAATAAACGAGACCAGATTAACACTTGGTTTTTTTTTTTAATGAACATGAATGTGGAACGTAATTTTTTTAATACATTTGAACGTGAACATGAACGAATTAAATTTTTAAGTGAACGTTCCGACACTAATTATATATTGGTATACATGATACTAATACTATTTATATATGGTATATATTATAAAACTATATAGGTATAGGTATTATACGTTTATATTATGTTTAATTTACCTATTATTTTTACTAGGGACAAATGTCATAAAGATAAATAACGTACATTCCATATACCTATTATTATTATATATATATAATATATATGGTTGACAGTTGACAGATCTGTGAAAACAATATGAAAATTATAGAAACATGATGGTAATAACAGAGGCCAAAAAAATAAAAGAGAAGTTCGCAGGCTATAGAATGTATATATAATGTATATATAGATACCTATAGGGCCACCAGTAAACAATTATTTATAGTGACCCTCTGAGAATTATATATACACATAGGTACAAATTAATAAAAAATAATAGAAACTACCATCAGATCCAAGATTTTAACGAACCCGTTATTACGCGAGAGAGCAATTAAAATACAAAAAAAAAACCCCTGGGATCGATGTATATAATTTAAGCGGGGAATTATATTGAATACCCTGGATGAAAGCGGAATGACGTATATCTATACGACTAATAATAAAACAATATGTAACTGGCGCAATCCCTAGGGACTTTGATAAATGTATCGTGATATAATAGATACCCCATACCAAAGAAAAATAAATCAGAGAAATGCGAAGTACACTTCTATGTATACCTACATAGAAAAATTCGTCTATCACGTGTATTGATTAACAAATATAATACACAGAAGAATAGAAAGGGAGATGGTTGAAAATTTAGCGGACGACCAATTTGGATTTAGAAAGAATTATAGAGTAACTATATAGAGGGAACCAATATTCTTTGCTTATATAATAGGATGATTATGAAAAATATGTTTAAAATAAATACAGTGAAACCTCTGAATAGCGGACACTCTCGGTCGCCGAAATTTGGTACGCTATTTAGAGGTGTCCGCTATTTAGAGGGAAACATTTTTTTTGATAAATAAATAAATTCAATAACTTTATTTTATATTATTTTTACATTAATTAAATACATCTTAAAAAAATAAAAACTAACATTTCTGTATATTATAATGTACATATATCGCAGCTTTAGAGTGGATCTATATAGAAAAAAACATTTGTGTTTTAATAATACGTGTAGACCTCAGTGAAACTATATACCTATTATATATATTCAACATTATGAAGAGAATATATATATATATATAGGCATTACAGATCACATCATTTACAACTTACAAGGACTGTAACAGTTTTTTTTTTTACTTCTGTCATATTTGAAATGTCAAAAAAGTACCCTCATATACATGGGCTAAGTTAGGATAGGTGTATAAAATATATACAGCATATATATAGTCTTTATTATTATTAATGCATAATGCTTACATTTACATAAACTTATTAAAAATATTTTATATAAATTAAATGTATATATATTAATATAATGGTAGTAAGTATTATTATAAATTGTACCTATTATACCCTCTCGAAATTTACATTTATAGTAGGTTTATGTACTCATATAAGTACAACAAAATTGTGAAAAATGGTTTACTTTAATGTTTATATATATAGTTATTAATTTATTAATATATTTTCATTCTATAATTAGTATATATAGGTATAGGTAATTTCAGTGATGTATTGGTAAAAAAATTCGTTTATTCGTGAATAGGTATATATACACCATTCTAAAAACAATTTAGGACCTTAAAAAAATGTTTTATCACTTCGCTGGATCATTCATTCTAAATTTCAGGCTTATAACTTTCAACTTTCAAATTTTCTTATATTAGATTTTTACATTTTAGGCGAAGTGACGAAGCTATTGATTTTACAATTATGTTTATATTTCTGTGAGCAACTATTTGGATAAAAGGAGTGGAGTAAGCATTTTGGGGTAAAGAGTTCTTTGATAGAAAATTCACTCTAATTGGTACTTTAAAGACGTAATTTTTCAATTTTTCCAATAGTTTTCTCAAGCACAATGAAAACTTACTGAAAATAATTGAAATTTTTTAAAAATATCAAAAATTTTCAAAACAATTTTACAATTTAACAGAATCATTTCTCAGTAATTTTTACATTGTTTTGAAGTATGATTTTTTTATACAAGTATATTGTATATACTTTTGGATAGGAGACGTGTTGGATTTATCGGGTACCTATAAACATTTTTTGATGGGAAATTTATTTTAGTTAATATTTTAATATAGGGTTAATTTTTAATTTTCAAACAATCATTTTTTCGTGTATTTTATAATAATTTAAACAGTTATATTATTTATTTTTGTCGTATAAGGTATACGATATAGTTACGGCCGTATACCCGCGTACTATTATCAATTTCTCATAAGCTGTATACGCCATGGATAAAAATAGCGTATTGGGTATACGTCGTATACCCCCGTATACCCTCCAATACACAACTAAGTAATTTAATGAGGTAATTCGTCATTTTTTTCAGTAGTTTTCTATTAAAATATAACTGAAATTTGTTATAAATTAGAAGAAAAAAAACATTAT
This sequence comes from Pemphigus obesinymphae, assembly GCA_025469235.1. Lineage (NCBI taxonomy): Eukaryota > Metazoa > Arthropoda > Insecta > Hemiptera > Aphididae > Pemphigus > Pemphigus obesinymphae. Next base: position 19,214 of record JAIPRL010001264.1, read on the forward strand.
ACCTAATACATTGATTTAAAATTTAAAACTATAATATTGCACATTTTGGATTATTATTAAAACGAATAAAACCTATTGTAGGTATATCTATCTATATATGCTATATATCTGTATGTTATATTTATAAATTTATTCATTGTCATAATCTATAACCAGAATTATTGTAGTACACAATTAGCTACATTTACCTATATCTATTCATATAATATAACCAAACTGTCTAAAAAATATATTTTTCAGTGTTATCAAATAAAATTTCTATTGCATAAAGTGTGTCCTATAAGCATAGGTCTGTATTGCAGAATAATAATTGTATAAATTATATATATTAAGTAAAAGAAGTGGCAATCATAATAAATGTGAAAATAATATAAATAATACATAAGAAGAGGAAAATATTAAAAAGTGGATTGTACACAAGGGCGCGTGTCCTAGTCATTGTACCTATCATACCCACATTACTTCATTTATTATATACCTACCTATATATATAAATATATATAGGAGAAACATTAAAATAACTTTGAAATGAAGAGAAAGGTTTAAGTATTTAATAAGTTAGTCAATAAGGGAAAGTTATATTAGCTATATTATAGATATATAGGTACCTATAACCTACCAATTTATATACGAGTAATACAGATGCTGCATTTTGTAGACGACATTGCTATAATATATTATAGGTATATATAATAGACAAAGAGAAAAATTCAAAGAGCATGTTACAAAAAAGTAAAAAAAAAAAACCTAAAAAAGAATATAACACTAAAATGACTAAAATATATAACAAGATCAAAGACAAAAATTTTCATTGCAGCAGACTGCAACCTATAGCTGCAACTCAACGTAACCATATTATACAACAATAAAGAAAATCACAGTTATAATTAATATATTTTTACATATTATTTTGTTATTTTATTTTTTTTAATTAATGCCATACGGTAATTTATAAAGAATATAAAAGCCCGGATTAAGATAATTTGAGGTCCAGGGGTCAACATTATATAAGAAAAAATTCAAACTAAAAATAGAATTATCGCTGTATGGATAAGGCAGCTCTACTTAGGTTTAAGGGGCAGAAAGAGCAATGGTCCCCGAGTCTCAACATTTTAGGGGCTTCAAATTTTACAATATGTAGGTATACAAATATATGTACATATATATATATATAATATATATATATATATATGATACATATATCTACCTATATACTCGTATATATATATAATTTTTTTTTTTACTGTAGTAGCTTAAAATATATAATTATAATTTTAAAATTATAATCTAATTAACACTGTAGAAATTATACATTAAACGTCCCCCCCCCTTAGGAAAGAATCAAATAACATAAAAAAAATGTAATTTTTGGAGGGCTAATTATTAATTTAAAAAAATGCGCTAGATCTGGTAAAATATACGTTTAGAGTGTAAATGAGGCACATTGAAATTTCAAAATAAAATATATATACCTACCTAATATAAGTATATTTTAACCTAATATAGGGATTCTTTTGTCACACAAAACATTTGACGTTTCTATTCACTTCATCCATCAACACTTAATCCTGTATTTAATATCCTCTTCGAAACCCCTATTTTTCTGTAAAACGGACTGTAAATACTTGAACCTCTCAACCTCTCCCACTACTTCCCCATTCAACATTATTTCTAGTCTATCCCTATTTCCTCTGTGTTCCCTTTCACCAAAATCATAATCTATATATTTTGTTTTACCCCTACTAATCCTTAATTCTTTAGTTTAAAAAGTTTCCCTTCACTCCTCAAATCCATACTACTCACTTCCTCAGGACTCTCTCCTATTAGTACTATACATCTGTAAATAGCATGCACCATAGTATCTCACCTTGTATATCCTTTGTTATTTTATTTATTACTGGGGAAAATAATTAAGGACTCAAAGCCGAACCCTGGTGCTCTCCCACTCTGACCTTAAAATCACTAACTTCTCCACAGATTCCTCACTCTTGTACTCGCCCCTTCATACATATCTTCAATAATGTTCACATACACCTTTGGTAATCCTATCTTCATTAATGCTTTTTATAATTTCCACATTACTGTACACTTCAAGTACCCTTAAATATTGGTACCATACAGCTCTTCCTTCACGCTTCTGGAATTTTTCCTTCAACTAGTATTTTACTAAAGAACTTTTTCAACCATCCTACGTCTAAACTTCCTGATACTCTCCATACTACTGGTGACTATTCCATCCGGTTCCACAACTATCTTATTTTCATTTTTCTCACAGCGCTCCACACTTCCTCTTCCCTTATTAAATCCACCATGCCAAAATTCCACTTTACTCGATCAATTGCCTCTCTAGGAAATTTTTCATTTAATAATCCCTCGAAATATTCTTTCCATCTCTTTATCACTTCCTTGTCCTTTATTAACAACCTCCTATCCATATCTTTTATACACCAAATATTTCTAAAGTCCCTGGATTGTTTTATCTTTCCTTAACTAACCTGTACACTTCTTTTTCCCGTTCTTTTGTTCCTAACTACTCATACAACTCATCATAATTTCCTAATTCATTCACTGCACTTTAAGCTGCTATAAATACACTTTTATACTCTATTCAATTCTTCCTCTCTCTAGTTTTCTACCATTTCTTAAACTGTAATTTTTCTTTGATATTATCTCCTGCACTTCTTCTACCCACCACTATGTTTGCTTATCCTCTGGCATACTACCTTTACTCTCACCAACGACTTCCTTAAGAACCCTCTTAACACCCTCTGCTACCTTTTCCCATATTTTGTTTATATTCCCCTCCATTTTCCAAAACCCGTTTTTACGTAAATACTTTTTCATTTTCACCCGTTGGTTTCCATTACCTAATCATCCGTTTCTTATCTATATTTTTCTTTTTATGCACTCTCTTTACCTACACTATGATATCCATAACTATTAACCTATGATTACTATGATTACACTGTTTTAAACCTCCTCTCTTCCACATAAAATAATCAATTTGTGATTTGTTTCTTCCACTCTTATATATAGGTTATATAATGTTCTCTCTTCCTAAAAAAGTGTTTACAATTGTTAATTCATACGCTGATGTAAAGTCAAATATTCTTTCTCCGGCCTCATTCCTTTCTCCAAATCCATTCCATCTATGCACTCTATCATAATATATTCTATCACAGCCTACATGTTCATATCCCCACCAATTATAATATCCTGAATTCCTTGTACTCCTTGCATTATCTCATACATTTATTGCCAGAACTTTTCTTTTTGGCTTTTCTCACATCCCACTTGTGGAGCACATGCACTTACTATATTCAATACCTTATCCTCTAATATCACTCTCACCACAATTATCACTTTTCCTAATCACCTCTACCACTTTTCATTTGATTTATTCATCTAATATCACTCTTACACCATTCCTTATACTAGTCTTTTTTGATGAGTATATCATCTTAAACCCTTCACCAATTTTCCTTGCTTACTCCTATTTTCATTTTGTTTTTCGCATATAACAAATATTCACATTCCTCCTCCTGAAATTGTCTGCCAACTCCCTGCTCCTATATCTGTCAATATTCCTAAATTTCACGTATCTACTCTCACTTTAAACCTATCTTGCGTACTCAGCTGTGAATTTAATATAAAACACCTTTCCTTACACCATGGACGTCAAGGCCGTTGGGTAGACCCGCACATATAATTGATGGAACGGATACCGCAGTCACTGTCAGGCTTGTCACCTCGTCCCTTAGGCTATCTCCACACTCAAGTACGTAAATTTGTTTTCTCCGCAACGAACATCCAAGATGGGAAAACACGCCTATATTTTTTTTAAGACTCCTCATACTTTTTGACAAGTTTTACGTCGGCTGTTGATCTGTCACAATCTCAATTAGTCGACTTATATATGTATATTGTATAGTATAATGTAATACCAATATATCTTCATTCTATATCTATTATAGTGCTCGAATTAGAGGGGGTGTCTAGGGGGACGGAGCTCCTCTATACTATTTTTAATTTTATAATATTTTGAGAGCACCTTTACTTATTATTTTTACAGTAGGTATACAAGTTACATAGTTTGAGTGTACGTTTATTTGTTGAAAGTAAAGAGTATATTCTTCTATTTTTCCAATTCGATCACTGTACCTATACATATATATAAATATAGGGTTAGGTTAGGTATATACTCGTGGTATACTTATACTCGTTGATCGTCGATGTTGCAAAAGTGCAGATATTCGTCAAATTTCTTTGAATGTATTATATATATTTAAAATATAAATATGTATACAAGTATGATTATTATACAGCAAGATCAAAATAATTTTCTTATCTGATAAGTGCGTGCGTAGATTTTATGAAAATTTTGTGGATTGATTCGATTATAAAATGTAATTTAAACGCACATTTCTATATATATATATAAATGATAAAAATATGATATTATTTTAAATTCTGCTTACAATATAATTATATCATATTTTATTAAAACATATCTTTTCTAGTACTGTAGGATACCCAGTACCTTTGTGACGATTGCCACACAATCCCCCCTTAAAACCACATTATATATATAGGTATATGATTATTAAATAAATAACTAATTTAAAGGGGAGGGGATGGATCAAGGCGGAATATTTGTTTTGGCTTTATTTGGCGTTTTTGAAATATATATATATATATATATATTATAGTAACCTATATATAATAGGCCGGTATAATAATGTGATAGGTATATAAGAAAGTTTTATTCAGTATATTTCTATATACATAAAGAAAAATTTAGGTAAAATTAATTAAAATGGATGTTGAATCGAAAAATTATTGTCTAACATAGGACCAATAAACATTTTAGTTAAAAAAACAATTTTTGTTTTGTTAAAATTATAGAATAACAGGCACAAATTAATAAATTAATAAAAATCATTATTAATCTTCTATAACATTTGTTTAATTTAACAAAATAATTTGTTGATTTTTAAAAGTCCACTTGTAACTGAATTTCGTTAGATTAATAATGCATTTTTTTGAATTAACAATTGATTTTGTTACATTTACAAAAATTTTAAAGGCCACCCACCTCACCCACTCCTTCCTTACAGCCATCGACTCGAACCCGGGACCCTACGCGGTATACTTAAAAGTTCCTACTTATCCTACTATCGATATTAGTGTTTAACATTTATACATAATATACACAGGCAAATACAAATTAATTATACATTATAATATTATGTAATTGTCGTTATTATATTATTACCTATTATATTATTTTTAATTCATAACTATTTAAGAACGGCATTATTTTCTTGCATATATAGGTACATATATTATAATATGTATACTTATACCTACCCCGTATTTCCGAATTGATGTATAGATAGGTACTAATATAGGTGTATACCTTTTTAAATATTTTTAATATTAGATGTCTATTATAAATACGATATAAATTTTATATTAATCGTAGTTATTAAATTGCCGTTTAACTAATCTAGTTAGAAGTTAAGTTTAAGATTAAACGTAAATATTTAAAAAATGTGATTTTATTACATTTTACGCCTTTACTGTAAATCTTGGTTATTGTTGACAACAAAATTAATAAGGTCTTCGAAATTTGAAATTTTGATTCATATAAATCAAAAATCTATTTCTTCGTCACTTGTAAGAGATGAATTCCGTTTCAACTTTCATTACATCAGTTATTCAGTCGAACAATAGGTATCTTACCTACTTCAACATAATACTTCGAGATATTTTTTGGTATTAATTTTGATACTTTTAAGTTTCAGCCACAAATATCAGTTATCTGTGTTTTAGCTATATTTTTAAAAATTATAGTCATTTATTGTGTATATTTAACAAAATCATTTATTAAATATCAATATCAAACATTCATTTTTGATCAATTTAAAAAATAAACTGATAATTTTATAAAAATATTCGTTTAAACTTATACTGAACGATATTATCATGAATAATACATTTCCCGATTATAACATTTATATACGGTTATTGTGTAAGTTATATATGTGTATAGTATAGCAGGGATTGGAACCTTTTGATTTTATGGATACTGGTTCCGGTTCCGGTTTTTAGTGAAGAAATTTAACGGTTCTCCAGATTCGGTACCGGTTATTTAAAAAAAAAAATGTGGTTCAGGTTCCCCATAAATTACGGTTCCAGTTCCGGTTCTTATCTAGTTTTAAATATAATATAGTATTACATTTAAATATTTCATTAACAGTAACATTCATCAACATTTTGACCATAGTGTAAAAAGTAAAAAAATAAAGAAACAATTAATAAAAATAAAATTAGAATATAGTGTACACCGCAAGTATATTGGTAGTATAATAGTTATTATAAATTATATTATTGTGGTAACTTTTAGAAAATATCGTATTTAAATTTTAAAAATTAACATTTTCGAAAAATATATTAAAATAGACATATTTAACTGTGTAGGTATACAATGCACATTACTATACGTGCGTGTTCTAAAATATATAATATCAACATATAATATTGATTGAATATTAAGAATTCTTAAGTTTTTAAAAACAATAGTGTCACGATTTAGGTATTTGAACAAAAGTTAAATAGGTGTAAAATATTAATTTCATTATTGAGTCAATTATTTAAGACAAAATTGTAATGATAAATAAATAATACATGTATACAATATACCTGACAAATTTTTATTTTTCTTGGAAGTAGGAAATTCGAAATGTTATATGAAGTTATATTTGCTAGAATTAAATAGAGTATCATTTTGTTATTTGATCAATTTTTAAATTCGTAAAATTTAACGAAAGTTAATTAAGTTAAGTTAATTAAATTTAATAAGTAGTTATGCTATTTACAATAATAACACACTAATATATATATCTACTACCCGAATAATGCTGCCTGTAAGGATTGGGAAACATTATTATTAATAATAAAATATTATATAGTACTCTGTAGAATTTACCAATGAGTATAGGAACGGGCTGTTTAGCAGTAGGCTGCCAAACGGTAGGTAAGCGTTTGTCTCAAAGTTCAATATTGTATTAATGATGACAGTCATGGGCTACATATAAAAATGAGCTGTTTAGCAGCTGCCAAACAGTAGGTATACGTTTGTCTCAAAATTCAATATTATATTAATGACAGTCGTGCAGTGACACAGAAACTGTTTTTCATTTTTTTTTTTTTTTTTTATGGAGGGGAGTCAAACATTTGAGGCATCCGGTACATACTCGTATATTTTTTAGTATGTAATACATAAAATCTTTCATTAATATGTTTAAATATATATAAGTATAATAATTGTATAAAATGTCTAAGAAAGTGTGAAACAAGTTAAACATAAAAAAAATATATGTGAAAAATATAATATTTCATAATTTTTTTTCTATATATGCTCATATATATCATATATATACATATACAGGACTTGATTGCAGGCTATAGGCGAGGTACCGAGAAAATTTGGGTAGGCCGCGTGATATATAGGCCAATTAAGGAATGTGTGGTCAAAAATATAAGAGCCTAAAGTGAAATTAGAAAGATTCTTAATAGCCGGTACACTTCAGTTTATTAAAATATGTTTTTAAGACAGTCTATAAAACTGGCCGGTAGAAATCCTAAAACTCGGTGGACCGTCGGCTTTCTTATCCGGCACTGTACATATATATTTTTTCTACTATGTGGTAACCAATGTATATCATTTACTTAAAATGTGTGTATTATATATATTTATATATATGTTGTGGTAACATATTTGCAGAGCCGTAGTAAGATTTCCTTGGCAAAGAACCGAATTTCGGCCCGTAAATTGGCAATAAGGAAACAAAGACATCGATTTTTTGGAGTTGCGCCCCCATTCCTTAAAAATCTAGTTAATAAGCAAAAAACGAAAGTCATAAACTTACTTTCACAAGATTTTGCCCGTCGAATTTTCACCCCCCAATCTTAGAAATATAGGGATAGATATTACTGAATTTCGATTTTTGCACTCCCTTTTCTGTTGCATCTTTGGCATGGGCCAGTTTCGCCAAGTCCTTGTTACGGCTCTGCATATTTGCAAAGTTAATAATTAATAAAAAGGAATAATTACAAACAAAAATTTGTGTATAGATAGGTACCTAGTACCTATACCTACTTGATGACTGACACCTGTATCAAGTAACCTTTGGGTACCTATTATTTATTATTATATCATATATGTTACAAATGAATTATGTATGCTTACATTTATGATGATTATCTGTTTTATTCGAGGGGGAAAATGTATTAATTTTTATATCTGGGGAACAACGGCCTCCTCTGCCACCCTTTTCCTACGACACTGCAGTCGTGGGCTACATAAAAACTTAAATAGGTACGCATATTACGAAAATACCGATGGGTATACATTAGAATATTATAATAATAGATTGAATTACAAACTACAAGAAAATCGCAATAGTTGAGTAGATATAGGTATATTATACAGTATGTATATACGTAAATTAATTGGATTGGAATAAGTCAGTAGTCCTAATTCCTGATATGGTGTGAATATCTTACTAAATTTTTTTTTTAAATAAAATACATGACTAATGGCCTCTGTTTTTGTATGATTTACAAAAGGAAATATTTCAAAAATAGCTATTCTATAGATAGTTACTTATCAATAATATTGAGTACAAATTTTGTTGAATTTGGTTGACTTTTAAACGAACGAGAGCAATTCATCATTTTTAAAATACAGCAAAATATTGCTAAATTGTTGATAAAGATAACTACCAGCATTAAAAATATTAAAAAGTGTGAAAAAAACATAAATGATAAGAACTTCGAAGGCGCGGTGGTGGCGGCTAAACGGAGACCGACCTCAAACCGCGCGGCGTCTATAAGGTCCTATTTTCGAGTTCTCATCCGTTCGGATCGGGAAAACAGGACGTTAAAACGGTCGTGGAATAAATGGGCAATATGGACGGCGTGGCGACCATGTGGGAAAAAAAATTTCTAAACGTTTTATTTGTTATATTTGGGGATTAAGAATAATATTACCATGTTTATCTAACGAACGGTACTTATGCATTTTTCCACATTTTTGGCGACGTTTTTTAAATGCAGTAATACAAAAAAAGCACGATCCAAGGGGAGGGGACAATCTGGCAATCTTCCTATCATCCCTCTCAAATCCGCCACTGGATGAAGGGGTAAGGCGCATTGGTTGCCCCCCCTATATGGTTGGAGGTGATTGAAAACGCACGCAGCAATTTGCTATTCCGGAACCGGGGATTGAACTGCAAAAACCTATGCCAAATTGATCCATTACTACAACTACATCTCATATTTATCTCATATCATAATATTTGAGACATACCTATACTAATATATTGAAAGTTTTACTCGTATATATTAAGCACTTTAATGTTTCAAATATACAGCGTAAAGATTATTTGCACTTGCAGCACATGGTAAATATCTACACCTCAGTTATTTTCTTTTATATAATTACAATTTTTTTATTGTTATGCAACGAAAACTTAATTATTTCTTACTTTTTACATAATATGACGTAATATTACGTCATAATATATACCTATTACGAGTATTATATTATATTATATTATTATACCTAAACCTATACCTATTTTATGATATTTATTATATTTGTGACAATATGACGTCTTATATGTTATGTTACTTAATATTTTTGACATACCCCAAAGGCGTAGCGTGATTTTTGGAGGGGTGGGGGTAAATTACCTTATTTTATTTTTACTGCAGCTATATTATTACTTTGTTCGGTGCAATTTATATTAATATTAATATTGTGTACAATATTCTTGTAATTATTTAAGACATGTGTGAAGAGGCGAGTACAAGAGTGAGGAGTCTGTGTGGAGAAACTGAGAATTTTAGGGTCGAGTGAGAGTGCACCAGGATTCGGGCTTTAAGTTCCTACTTAATTTCCCTGGTAATGGATGAAACAACAAAGAATATACAGGATGAGGTACCTGCAATGTACCATGGTGCAGTAGATATAGTGCTCATAGGAGAGAGTCCTGAGAAAGGGAATGGTAGACTTGAAGAGTGGAGCGAATCTCTTGAAAGTAAAGGACTAAGGATAAGTATGGGTAAAACAGGATATATAGCGGACGGTGCCCGAGAAATAGAAATAAGTCCATTTTAACAATTTTTTTTTTTAATTCCTTGTAGATTGTAATAAACCACATCGATTGGCATGAAAAAACAACAAACATTAAAGAACATAATAATAATAAAAATATTGATAAAAAATTTTAACTTTTGGATGTTTTTGACGGTTTTTTAGTTTCCCGAAAATAATATTTTTATACTTATTCCCTTTTACCCATGCACCGTCCATAAAGAATATTATTTTGGTGAAAAGGAACACAGAGAAAATAGGGAAAGACTAGAAATATAGTTGAGTGGGAATGTAATGAGAGAGGTTGTGAGGTTCAAGTATTTAGGGTTCAGTAAGATGGGGGCTTCGAAGAGAATATGAAACATAGAATTAAGTGTGGATGGATAAAGTGGAGAAAAGCTTCAGGTATTTTGTATGATAAAAGAATCCCTATTAGATTAAAAGGTAAATTTGTTGATAGTGGTGAAACCTGCAATGATATATGGAACGGTTTGGTGAGCAGTAGATAGGAAGATAAAACAGAGAATGAGTGTCGCAGATATGAGAATGTTTAGGTGGATGAGTGGATAGTGACTAGGGAAGACAAAATAAGGAATGAGCAGCTTCAATAGTGGACAAAATGAGGGAGAATAGATTAAGATAGCTAGGGCATGTATTAAGGAGAAAAGAGACTGATATGAAGCAATAAGATTAGTAAAGGAAAAGTATTTTGACGAAAAGAGAGGGTGAGAAAAGCCGAAAAAGAGGTAGGTGGATGTGATGGCGAGTGATTTGAAGAATGTAGGGATATGTTAAGAAAATGCAGGAAATAGAGTTAAGTAGAAGTGTAGGATTAGGGTGCCAGACCCTGTAAATAGTTATACGCTATGCGTTACAGTCATAATGAATGGTACCTATAAAAGTCTTAAGTCAAAAATTATTTTATTTTTTATTTTTATTATTATTATTTTTTCGTTTTACGATGATGTTTATTTGTTTTATATTTTTCTGTAAGCAATTTATCCACCAGAAGACTTGATGTCATGATCTAATTTGTTTTTGTATACCCATTTTTGATACAACATTTTATCAGAAGGTAATTTGTAGAGGTCATGTGTTGTTTTTTGAAAAACATATCAGAAAAAATTATCGACAAATGACGAAAAATACGGGATAAAATAAATGTTATTTCCTCATAAGTTCGAAAATATTGGTTCTAAACACTTAAAATTATCACAGAGTAGGTATTTTATTCAGAAAAAAGGATTTTAATAATTATTAAAATAAATATAAATACATATATATATTTTTTTTTGTATTGTTTTAAATGTGTTAAACAAATATTTGAGTTTTTAATTAATGTATTTACCATTTAAAATAATTTTACAAATGTGGATGGAGTTTTTTGGTAATAAAAATTAGATTATCTATATTATTATTAGGTACTATAGGCCATGGTTCTTAGGTACTTTTATCATTTATTACCAAACTATAATTTAAAATATAGCAAAATATTGAATGATTAGAATGCATACCTATACCATTCCACTTTCAGATATAGACTAGTAAATTATTATATTTTACTAACTTTACACATGTAAACTTTTGAATTAATTTGTAGTTGCATGATGTTATTGCAGCTGTTACGGTACCTACATCTACTGATTTACCTAAATAATATACCTACATATCTATTAATAAACATTATTAATTGTTTATAAAAAATAAAAGATCAATTTCGTAATTATTTAGAACAGAATTATTGATTCATTTATATTTCTAAATTTCGATTGTGTCGTTATAACGATGGCTTCAATGCATATGCATTGTGTATGACAACCTTATATGTTGTTTTGCCGGTCAATACTGTTGGAAACTTTGTGCGCTACTGCATCTTAAATCTTGATGTATAAAACTTTTATAGGTATAGGTACACATTTGACTATCCCCAGTGGTTGAATTCAGGGGCGTAGTAACAACCCCCCAAATATTCAATGTTTAGAAAAAATAGCATTAAAAAAAATATGATATCAGTTCAAAATATTATTAATAACTACATTTTTAATATATTTTCAAGTTCATACAAAATCACGTGTTTTAAAACAGTAATATAAAAACGTTTTGAACAATATTCTAGAAATTATTTTTATGCACCTAGTAGGTAATATAAAAGCGCCCGGACTATATGTTTGATATATTTTGTATTTCGAATTATGGGTTTTGTTTGTTATTTATTTTACTGTCGTCGTGTGATTTGACAATCGGTGGACTGCAGACGGTAGTAAGTTATTAAGTAAGTAAAATATTATATAATTTGAAATCTACACTTGGCGATTTATTCGCGTGCGTTGTTATATATATTATTTTTATAATATATTCTTGTATTTTATGATGTATATTTTATTTTATTTTATTTAAAAATACATAATATGGTACTTATATTATAATAAATAATAATGTAATGATATCAGATAAGTATGTAGGTATAATAGGTAGGTATACAACATAACACATACCTAATATGCACTATGCACTTATTAATTTTGTAAGTATATATTATATTTAGCATTATGATTTTAAGTACAAATCACAGTAGGTATATTAGTTATAAGTTATAACATAGGAATATTATAGTAGAATAGACGCATAGTGTTTACGAAAGTGATATAATTTTAGAAAAAATGGTACAGTTTAGGTTTCTGTCGTATTGTCGTAATTTATATTATAATTTATTTATTTATTTATAAACCTAGTATGTTGTAAGCATTAACATTTAACTACCAATATTATATTATGTAATACTCCTATAATCTATATTATATATTACGGTTGTCAATTTCGTTTTTGAAATAACATTGATTTAGATTAGAACGGCTATACACGGCGATTACAATCCTTCGAGATTTGGACGCTGCACTGCATAGGAGTATTTATATAATACAATTGCTCAAAAGTCAACTATCAAGTTGGCATGAAACTCTTGTCAATACTATTATTATTCAAGTTAGATAACCGCTTAATAAGGTTACATCACGAAAAGTTCCCCCCTCTCTTCTATTTTGTCACATTGTCAGTCGGAACCCAGGGTTGTTGTTTGAACTCCATATCGTTATTATCAGCACTTTCGTTCGTGGCATTTGTTACTCAAGCTATTGTTTTTGTATTGTGCAGTTTGAAGAAAAAAATACTTCTGATTATGGCAGAGGAAGGTACGTACTATATAATATTTTAAATAAAATAACGCTCTGTGGAAAAACGCAGCCGGACTGTGTGAAATAGTGAATTATCATTCGAACGTCAATGTAATAAAAACGCAATCCCGGGTAACGGATATCCGCCGCGTTTTTATATTGCATTCAAATAATACAATAATAATTGTGTATAGGTATTGGTTTAATGCAGATACATACTACTACTAAATATATATTATTAAATTATTTTTAATTTAATATAAATTAAATATTATTTTATACTTAATTAATATACCTATATATTAATACTTTATTATTGCATTTTATATAGTAGGTGTTAGAAGGTAGCTATTATATTATAGTATTACATTATAATATGCAAGACAATTTTAATTAGGTACCCATTTAAATTCTAAATTGTACATTTCAACGACGCGTATTCTGGGTTTACGACGGAATAAACGCCGTGTACCTATAGCAAATGTCTTTAGAGGACGCCACACATGCGATTTTTAAGGGGTTCTGTATAAGCAATCTTAATGAAATTTGAGACAAATAAAGATCTTATAATTGAAGAAAATTAGAAGCGTAAAATGGCGTTAAAAATAGATCAAATTCTCACCTTATTATGTATAATTAGTAGGTACTCTATTATTCTATGTTAGTAGGTAAGTACATTTAAAGACAAATCTAAAAAAATGATTATATTATAATAAATGGGCGTTTGTTCTACGAAGAAGAAAGAAAAAAATGAACACAAAATATTTATAATTGAATTAACAAAATATTTGTTGATTCAAATAAATTTGTATTCAATTGGACAATTTTACCCAAGACATTGATAAAAGATATGGTTAAATCAATAATACGTTTTGTTATTTCACTGTTAAATCAACAAATATTTAATTTCTAAATCAACAAACATTTTATTAGATATATATTAACAACCATATTATTAAATTAATCTATATTTTTATTGAAATCACAGATATATTTGGTTCAATGTAAGTACTTGATGAAAAAATTAAGGGTTCTTCAAGTCGTAAATTATTCGATAGCATAAAGAACGATTCAAATATAAGTCAAAGTAATAAATTTTACTAAGAAATAATAGTACCGTGTAAATATGTTAATTGTATATGTTGTGAATTAATTGTAGGTTTGTAGGTTTGTAGGTTTGTTTAATAATTTTTAGATGGAATGAATACAGCGTGCTTCTATTTATAACATACCATAACATATATTTTTGTACTTCTAAAAAATTAATAAAATATCATAATGGGAAAAAAACCAAGTCAAGTATTCAATTAAAAATTTTCAAAACAGTTTTATGATTATTAAAAATTTAATTTCTAATATCAGTATGTGACATCAGGAAAAAAATTCATTCATAATAATAGTTGGTACACCTACCAATCCAAAAGAAGTAATCGTTTTCTTTGATTCTTTAAAAGTATAAAAATTAAAATATAAAGTATTTACCATTTTAAGTGCGATGAGTGCATGAATGTGTGCTTTAAGTTATTTAACTTATTTAATTTAGAATATCTATCTGAATCTTGTATCATATGGCTATTTATATATTCATCTAAAAATACTTTTATAACTTGAGCACAATATATGATAATCTTTGTCATAATATATATAGGACAGATACTATTCGATTTAAATACGTATTGATTTTCTTATATAAATTAGTTATATTTGCTAAGGAGATTATATTTTATAAACAGGGCTGGCTCAAGGTATAGGCAAGCTAGGCGTTAGCCTAGAGTGGCACTTTAGTAGGGGTGGAAATTTTTGCTAATTTGGAGAGGTGGTCGGACAGTAGGACCTTTTTTTTTAAAATAAAGTTTAAGTTTAAGGTTCTTCTAACTTCCGGGAGAAAATGTATGTAATAGGTTGTACGCAAATTATAGAAAAATGTTAGTGTTTTTTTTATTTTAGGAGCGGCAAAATTTTATTTTGCCTATAGTGCACTATTTTTACTTGATTCGGCCCTGATTATAAATACAATGTCTGATCAAAGTACAATTTTCTTTTTTCATTTTTTTTTTTTTTTTTTTGGATTTAATTTATTTATTATAGTATTAAGTATTTAAATTGTAATGGATATAAATTGAAAAAAAATGTCACTTTTTTGTGTAAAATATTAAATAATAAATAAGAAAATTTTGTATTTATGTACAATATAATACTTTCAATATAATGTACATCTTAATAATGTTTTTCAATATTAATCATAGTTTTCATTTTTATTTTATATTTTTTAAATATTATTATCATTTTTTTTACAATATAGGTATTATTCTCAATTTAATGATAAAATGTTGTTGGATATATATCAACAAAATTATTGTCAATTTAACATATTAGGTCTAAAAATTAAAACCACCATTAACTGTATAGTTTTTTTTATATATTACTGTTAGAAAATTAGGAAAAATGTGTGAATAGAAAAATATGTACCTAATGTTGAAAAATAATTTTGTCACTCGTTTTTATTCATGCTTAAGAGGACGCTACACCACGAAAAATAATTCATAAAAACATAGTTTCATACTTCAAGTATTATATCGGCTAGAATAATCGCAGATAAATAAGTTTTACATCGATAAAAAGCTGACGGCATTAATTACTACATGTTGACAGAGGTTGTTTAATGTTAAAATTTCATTTTTCATAAGTAATTTGAAATTGTAAAATTTTGACATTTTTAAGGATCAACCATTATACAGATTTAAAATACTTACATAAAAAACCTCTGTCAAAAGTTAGAAAAAGTTCACTTATTTTATTTAGTACCAATATTAATGAATTATGATCATTCTGAAAGCCATAAAACTTGATGTACTATTACTACTTACCTATAAGAAGGTGGTTTTTTAAAACAAAAATTGCGATTAATCAACAATAAAAGGTGGAACTAACACGGAAATATTTTTAAACTACTTTTAATATATTATATATTAAAATATTTTAGAGTTGATGAATTTTCATTTTTACTTAAAATTGTATAAAAATTGCCTATATAAAACCCCTTAAAAACGGGTGTGTGTGTGTGTGTGTGTGTGTGTTTTTATAATCATTTTATATATTTGTATAAATTAATCATATTCATATAGAATCAAACTATATATTATTTGTTATTATATATTTTATAATACATTATTTTATAAATTCATAAAGACAGACAAAATAATTTTTTTAAATTTAAAAATGTACCTTTACTACCTATAATAGGTATATGTATAAATATTGTGTATGTTAATACATTATATGTTACATATATAATATAATTTATTATAATAATCAATAGTTATACTTCGGTATAAAAATTTAAGTGTTAGGCATTTAATTTTATTAAATTTTTAGGTTTTTTATTTTATAGATTCAAAGGGAGGGTTAATCTTGTCCCCAAGGCTTTGCACCCGAATTAACCGAAACCCGAAACCTAAAAAAAACTCAAATTATTTCAAAAATCGGATATCCTAAAACACTGGAACAATAAAAATTGACAAAAACCCGAATGGTTCGGATGTGTTTTATTTTTATTTTGGTTGCATTGATATTATTTTGATGTCAGATATAAATCGAATTGTGATTCAAATGTAATCATGTAGGTACATTGACAATTTACTGCACATTGCACAAAGCGCAATATTAAAAAAAAAAAAAGTAAACATATTGAAGTGAACATAAAATTGGCATTACGTAAAAAGTTTTCAAAAGTACATAAATATTTAAAAAAAAAATTTGAAAATAGTTAACTCCATTTGCCAAATTCAGGATTGTGGAACGGAATTAAAAGATGACCATCCGAAAAACATAGAGAGGTATGTTTCTAAATTCTAGTATGCATTATATATGATTATATGGATTAAACTAACCAAAACACAAATACAAGTACTTACATCAAATACATCACAGGTTTGTGACAAACTTATATTCAATATATTCGATATATTAATATTTAATCTTATGGTAGGTATAAATAATATAAATTTTTTTTTTAATGTCAAAACAATCTGAAAATAAGGTAACATAACCTAATTTAATGTTTTCTCTAAAATCTGACGTATTAAATGACATTAAGATTATTATTGGTAACAAAAAGTAATAACTATAAATTTGTCAATTTAGAAAAAACCGTTATTATAATTATTATTTATTATAAATCTATCCAATCATTCTCTCTCTGGTGTTCTGCCATTTCTTAAACTGTATTTTTTTATTTGATATTATCTCATACACTTCTTCTGGCCACCACTATGTTTGTGCATCTATCATTATCTATTCTATCACAGCCTACATATCCATTCATATCCCCACCAAATATAATATCCTCAATTCCTCGTACTCCTTGCATTACCTCATACATTTATTGCTAGAACTCTTCTTTTTGGATTTCCTCAAATCCAATGTGGAGCACATGCACTTACTATATTCAATACCTTATCCTCTAATATCACTCTCACCACAATATTATCACGTTTCCTAATCACCTCTAGCACTTTTTCTTTCATTTATTCATCTAATATCACTCTTACACCATCCTTATACTAGTCCTTCCTGAGTATATGATTTTACACCCCTTACCAATTTCCCTTGCTTACTCTCATTTCCACTTTGTTTCTTGCACATATCAAATATTCACATATTGAAAAATAAAAATAAAACAACAAAATCAATACCTATCTTGCTTCGCTCAGAATCTAAAAATTGTTCACATACAGCAGTTGATGGAATTTGATCCTTTGACCTTTCGGATTTTAGACAAAATAGTGTAATATTATCAGGTAAACGTATTTGAGGGGGGCGCCCCCTCTCCCAAGCCCATGCGATATTACACCATATTAGATAATTAATTGTGTTAAATAATTATTTAATAATACTCCCACTATAGCACTTTAAGTACTGAAAATCAAATTTGCTCTTGTCTGTTTTAGTTTTGGCAATCCCTCTATTATACTTGTAGTAATTTAAGCTTATTATTATGAATAAATGAAAATTTCTATATATTATATATATATATATTTCTAATAATATGCTAACGATTTGGATGGCAAGAGCCTTCAGGTAGGAAAAACCTATTAAATTTATTAGTTGAGAAAAAAGTATATCTGGTGTATCAGAGAAATAATCATTCCAGTAGAAAAAATAGTAAAAATTTTGACTAAAATGAAAAAAAGAAAAATAGACTTAATAATGGAAAAACTATAATTACCTATATTGCTTGTTAAAATGCATTAATTATTTGCAATATAGTTTATTATGTGTACATTTTATGTTTGTATTATTATTATATATATATATATATATATTTTTTTTGGGGTTTAGAATATTTTTAAAAATTATCCCCCCCCCCCCTAAAACTATGATTAAGATACGTACCTGAATATTATAGTATTATTATTCTGATTGAAATTATCCACAGTATATAATATACTAAATTGTTCGTTATTTTCTGTAGTTTTCCTTTATGCTTAGGATAATTACTGGTAAAATCAAAAAATTATATATTTAAACTATATCAACTATAATGGGTTTTCTATCAGAAAAGATCTTTATCTAAAAACTCTTATAGTCGTCTTCTTCTTATAGGTACATCTGAAAAATGAGTATGATGCATCTATGTGTGTGTTGCTTTGGCACCACCATATATTGGAATTTTCAGATTTTTTTTATGCTATTAATTGTACCAATCAGTAATCAGTACCACCAATCCCCAAATTTGTATACAAACATTTTACCAAGAAAAATGGATTTTCCACTGCAGGTTCCATTTTTGCATAACAACCGATTTTTAAGGAGTTATGTGTTGACAATTTTTAAACATTTTTTGAAGAATTAAAATCTGAGTATTTAAAAATAAATTTTTTCTTCACTTTGGTTTTTAACATCCTAATTAGAAAATAAAATATAAATTATTGTAATTAAAAAAATAAAACACTTATGACCACTCATAAAGTACATTTAAGAGGTTTTTTTGATTTTTAGATATGACTTGTAGGTATCACATTATTGAACCAAGCTTATGCCACTACTAATAGCAAAGATTATAATATTTTAATATAGTATTAAATTTTTCAACAGTAATATATTGACTTCGACAAAATCTAATATTTTATTAGTACATAGATCTCTGTATTTGTAAACTTAAGCTATAATAATACTACACTCGTTTTGGGATTCTGTATATGTAGGCAATCGTATAGATATTTTATGAAAAATGGAAATTTAACTGTTATGTAAATTATATAAATACGTTTTAAAAGTATTGTATAAATTAACCGTACAAGAATAGTAAATTTTTCAATTTCTGGGGTTATGATATAGAGTGAGAATATGACTTCTATTTAATAATATAGGTACCTATTACGTTCATGAATATCAAGGTTTACCTATAGATAATACGACAATATTATTATGACCACGAACCAAGATATTACCTAATAAGTCTCATAGATAATAAATTATTTCATCTAGGTAGTTACTAATTGATACACAGAATATAATATTCTGGTTGATAGCAGTGCTTGAATTGGCAAAACAAAAGTAGGGGGACTCTATTTACTTTAAAAAAAAGAGCGTCCCCATCACTTATACACTATTACACTATTTTAGTATAGTTTCTTCTGCTTCTCTCTAAAAATAGTAGAGGTACGCTAAAATTTCTGAAAAATTAGTTGAGGTACTCAGTCCCCCCGCGTCCCCCTCCAATTCGAGCACTGGTTGATAGTTTGTCTTCGTCTACAGACTACAATATAGGTGTATAATATAAAATATTCTTTGTACCTTAATTAGTGGCCATGCCCAGTGGCGCACACTCATTTTCTGCAAGGGGTGTTAGTACACTTTTACAGCATGCCCACCATCTATTAAATATGCCCAAAACATTTTTGTAATCAATTTTGTTACTTAAATATCGTACATATAGTAGATAATCTTGTATAGTTATCAACAAAATATTGGATTAATATTAGTCTATCACCCACCACCTATTATTATGGGGGTGTTCTCTTCGTGTACGCCACTGGCCATGCCATCCTACACTTATAAATTGAAATTTAGGGCGTGGGCCATCCATCGCGGCGTTTGTGATATATTAATATAATATTACATATGTTGTGACTTGTGATAACGGTTTAAGATCTTATACCGTGGTTGTGGTGGAAGCACAGAACATTATGGAAGGGCGAAACGTAGATAACGTGATGATAAGTGATAAATTATAATGCACTTGATAAAGTTGAAGAAAAATTGTGAAATCATGACAAAAAAGTAGTGACTATAGTGTAATAGACATATTCATAAATTTCATATATTTTGATCAATGATATTTTTTAAATAATAGTTGCATGGTTTGTTTAAATTGTCATTTTCAATGGCAAATGATACGGACATCCTTCATAATTTGTGGATTGGAAAGTTAGCAGTATGCTTTCAATTAGACGAACAAGAAATCCACGGTATACAAAATCCTGAACCATTTTACTTGATGCTATCTAGAATGAGTTATTTTCCACTAGTTTGTGATAAAGTAAGGTTTTGTCATTATTTTGTTATATGAAAAATACATTTGACTTCAAATAAATAAATATACGTACTGTATTTTATATACGAGTAATATTTAATGAATTATCTTTTTCAAGGTAAAAAAACATTTTGTGAAGCATGTAGATCCTGAAAAACAAGAAATGGAAATGTGGCTAGAATATAAGAATATGCCATTAAAATGGTAAGTTGTATAGTTTGTACAATATATGCGACTGTATGTGTTTGAGAAATTCATAGGTATTTTATATTTCCTAGTTGAAAAAAACTTGAATTATAAATAGTATTTTTTTTAGAGCATTTTGATTCTTTGCACAATGTTGATTTTTTTTTTTTTTATACATAGGTATACCTAATTCTTATATATTTTTTCAATTAAAATTATTATTATATAAATTAATCATAACATATAATCCATATTATATTCAACTTAATGTTATCAAAAATTATCAATACCTATCTCAAACATTAAAGGGAACAAAATGTATATAAGTTAGATATACTTTTTTAACTATAGATTATTATTAGGTATATCGGAAGTAAGATTTTGGATTAACCAAATTATTTTAGAATTTTATATATAAATTTTGTAAATATTTATTCTAAACATAATATTCCAAAAAATTTGATTTTTGATTACCTAAATAGTAAATCAATTTTTTTTTTTAAATTATAAAGTAATTATTAATTAATAATTACATCACTATTTTGAAATTATATTTAAATCTTATTTTGGGTAATGATAGATAGGTAGCTGGAATTTTATCAACAATCTATTTATGTGTTTAAAAAGGTACATAAAATTTAAAATTTATACTTTACCAAAACAATACCAATATTCACTATTTTATATATTTTAGATTCTGAGTGGAGCAAGCTTTTGGTTTTACAATGATGTTCATTTTATATTTCTGTAAACAACTTTTTGACCAGAATATTGATCCCATTTATTTTTTTTGATAAGTACAGAAGGGATAACTAACAAAAAACAGCAAAAAGTGGGTTATTTATTCGTAATTCTAAAAAATGTGTCTTAAAAATTTGAAATTTTTACAGAGTACCCATGTATTTTATTATTATATGTACCGATCTATCTATTATTATTATTATTACATTATGTATATATGTCATACATTTTTTAAAATTTTTATTTAATAGTAATGTACAGTAACTGAGCTCTACTCAGAATAATTTTATTGGAAAGATAGATTTTTCTTAGTTTTCAAATTCAATATAACTTTTTGATCAGAATACGAGTGAATTATTATATGTCTACAGCAGCAAATTTGATTAGGAAGATACTTTGAAGAGATCATTTTTCAACAATTTCAATATGTAAAATAAAAAAATAAAATGATAAAATTAATTAATGAATAACTGATGAAAAACTAAGACATTATTAACATATGTATAAAAATTTACATTCCTTAGTAACTGTCGTGCACACTTGGCTGTATAGCTTTGCTTCTTGGGTGCAGTTTTGGTTTTCAACTTAATCATTATCAAATGCTATGTTATTTAAGGATGACCAATTAAGGCTTAAGCGGATCTAATAATAATTCTTATTCTACACCGTCTTTGTCCTAAATATAAAGCACCTGCACTATGATTACTCCTTACTATTGAGCGCATCAAGTATTCCCACCCTTTCTTCTCATCCTCGAAAGACGGACATGCAATTAATTTCCTCTCTTCTTGATGACTTTCTAGACGCTCCTGATTTCCTTGCTGGTATTCCGTAATTCATGCTCTTTCCTAGTCTACTGTCTATAGATTATAAGCATCTTATTCATCAAATGCTCCTCCCATAATAATGCCTCTTTACTTAATCCTATACTATAAATTTTAATGTTTTGTATATTTATTATTATTGTTTTTATTTTTTGTTCTCTGGGATATTTAGAGGCGGTTTTAAAAAAAGTTGATCTTTTTTTTATTAATTAACGAGTTATTACAGAAGTTATTGATGAGGCACTGTAAAAGTTGATGTTCAAACAAAAAATATTATCAACCGTGTTTAGGGAGATAGCAATTTTCTACAGACGACCCTGTTTGTACTTGTTTATATGTAGGCACATTGTTTATTGACGACTAGTGTTCAATTATCTAAATAAAATAAATTAATAAAATGAAGCGATTCTAAACTTTGTTGCAGGAATCCATTTCTTTGGAAATGGTTTTTTTCCAATACTATTCATAGTTATATATGTTATATTCAATAATTTATGAAAAAATATGCAAGATTTGTTTAGTATTATCCTGTATACCACATAAAATAAATATTTAGAAATGTTGTAATTAAAACACCCATTATTCTTTAATTTACAAATTAATCTAAAATTATATTTTTACTATTCGTATATATGAGTAGTTAAATTCGTTCTTTGGAAATTTTGAAACCTATATTTATTATTTTGTTTCAACGTAGTAATAACTAATAAATCATACAATTTAGAGATTAGCATAATAACATAGTTTCATTTTATGTAATAATTTTTAAATCTAATGAAAAATTATAATAATGAAATATAATTATCAATTTGTGTAGGAATTATCCTATTGGCGTTCTTTATGATCTCTTTGCAATTGATGGTAAACAAATTGATTTACCATGGAAAATTACCGTTCACTTTGATAATTTTCCTGAAGATAAACTCATCAAATGTTCATGCCGGTGAAATATATATATATATATATATATACATTATATATGCTGAAAATTTTAATTATACTAGTAATATTTTTATAGAGAAGTTGCAGAATCAAGTTATATGTCTTTAATGAAAGAAGCCGATATGTTAAAACATAGAAGTCAAGTGTTTTCAACTATGCAGCGTCAACAACACAATCAACTATGGACTGGGCTACTTAATGGTAAAAGTATCTAAATATTTAAAAAATTTTAAATGTAATAATTTTATGTTATTTTAGATAAATTTGACCAGTTTTGGTCTGAAAATAAAAAACTAATGGAACCAACGGAAGGCGACTATTTTAAACATATACCTGTACATTTTTATCGATCAGGTTCATCAGTCATGATACAGACATTAGTTAAACCAGTTTCAGATGATGGTAATCAGATCACTTTAGGGGAACTAATAAAATTGAATTACCCATCAATAGATAACCGTAAGTTTGCTGAATATATTCTATAGTAAATAATATAATAGGTATTTTATTATTTTCAGCTATAATTATTACACATGGGATACAAATACCCAAAGAAACACCAGTTCAATGGTTGAGTGAACATATGAGTTATCTGGATAATTTTTTACATTTAATTATTGTTTAATATATTATAATATTAATATGCTTAAAAAAAAAAAACAAATTAAATAATTTGATAATTTTATAATTTATATATAAGATCACCATTTTTTACATATTTAAAAACATTTTTTTCTTTCAATTTACCCCTGGTACAAAACGTCCTTTTTTAATAGCCTTCTTTTTTATTTTTTCCTTTTTCTCTTTTTTCTTTTTTAATAAATTATTTGTACGTTTATCTTGTTTTTCTTTCTTAGTCTTCTCTAAAGTATTTGCTCTTTCTTCCCACTTCACTTTACTGACTTTTTTTTGTCTTTCTTTTCTTGCAATGGTTTTTTTTAATAATTCCACATTATCTTTAACTTTTACCCCTTCAGCTTTAGCTAAAAGATTATTCCATGCATCACGCTCTTTCAACTTTTTGGCTTTAGCTGTTTCACCAGACTTTTCCAACTCATTATACATTTGTTGCTTTGTTGTTATTTCTTCTAATGCCAATTTAGCATTAGTACTAGTTGGAGGTGGTGCAGTTTCAGTTTGTTCTCCTAAGAAATTAATTCGATTGAACACTAATTTAGTCTTGCTATTATTACTTGTATTTCCATTTACTTTTGATGGTTTTTCATTTGATTTTTCTACGTTTTCATTGAGTTTCTTCTCACCCTTTGTTTTTTCATGTATCTTTTTTTTTCTTTTAATCTTATTTTGAAGTTTATTTTTTATTATTTTCCCTCGGTATGTGTATTTTTTTTCTAAATAAAAATGAAAATAAAATAAGTTATAAATTATAATAAATAGTGAGATATTTTAAACTTGATCAGTATATTAAAATTTTAAGTTAATATTTAGTAAAATATTTTTAGATACTTATATTTGCATATTATCGGTACAATTTTTAATTTTTAACATTTCCATTATTAAGAGGACGCTATACCAGTGTTTTCTACTCATGAAACATGATTTGGAGGATGCATGTTTCTAGGAAACAATATATTATTTTAATATAAACTTCTATAGAAAATTAAAGAACTTAAGATTATCTAATTTTTTACATAGGCAATTTTTGATAAACTTATTATTTGTCGAGTTATACAACATTTAAAAACAACAAATTCTGTCTATAAACTCAACTTCAAATAACTTTATCGAATATCACCAATATGACATTTTTAGATTATTATTACATTATGATTATGTTTACATTTGTATAGAAGTTATCAAACAATCTCCCAAAACTAAACATTTTTTTTATTAATACGCAACAATAAAAAATGTTTGTGATTTGAGTACTCGTGAAAATTATTTTAATAAAATATTTCTGATATAGGATTATTTTTTAAATACCTATGTAATGTATATTTTTTAATTGTTAGATTTTCTTCCTTTCCCTTTTAATTTATACCTATTAAAGAACTAATTATAGACTAATGTCATACTATATTTTATATTTGTTCAATAATTAATTTTTTTTATAAATGTTATCTCCCTTGCAATATGCAAAATTGTGAGCATTTGATTGATTCTTATTTTTAATACAATAAGTAATCAAAAACAATATTTAATAAATAACTATTAGAATTTTTCAGTTTTATTAAGTTGTAGTTATTTTAGAAATACAAAATAAAAAACAAATAATAAATATTAACAGTATATAATACCCTACATTTTTAATCTATACTATTTTGATATATTTTCTAAAATCAGATTTTTTTAAGCTTATATAAATTAAAAATATGAAAATTATATTTTTAATAAAATTAATATATAAATACAATAAAAAAAATTATGAGACTACCTAGGTATAATTTAATTTTAAAAATTATTAGAATAAATATTTTCTTAAAATTGACTATATAAAATGGCTACACTGATATCACCTTAAGTATATTAAATATTTTTTATAATTGCATCTGTAATGGATATAAAAATTATGGTAAAAATCAAGATACAATTTTGAAATTTACATTTATAGAAATAATAGCATTGTATAAAAATCTGCATAAATTATATAGGTGATATATGAACTAAGTTTTTACCTCTTATCGCAGCAAGTCTGGTATGTAGTTCATCTAAACTTTGTGCTCTACTAATCTCATCACTCGCTAATATTGGTTCTAAATAAAAACACATTGTTATAAATACAATACTTATATACATGTTCTTTTAATGTAATACTTATAAACAATTAACTTACTTCTGATTTTTTTTTCACTGTCATCGCTATCTTCGGATTCTGAAAAATACATGAAAATAAATTATTAGATAACAATTGTATAAATAGTATGATAATTATTTCAATAACAAATATATTATATAGGTATATAAATTATAAATATTTGGTTTTTATAAATTCATTAAAAAGTTCACGTGTATAACCTTTATCTTCATACATGAATTATAAATTGTAACACCTAAATCATAAGTATAATATAGGTACTTAATATATTTACATGAATATAAAAATAAAGTAGGGGTGGATGCATTTTTCTCATTGAGTATAGTACATAATATATTGACTATACATAATTAATATCAGTCAAAAGAAAATTTATAAAATTATATTAATTTTATACATTAAAAATATATAGGTACTCTATGAAATTTAAAATTTCTAAGTAGAAACATTTTGTTTAGAATTCCATAGAAGTAACACATTTGTATTTGTTAGTTTTTTCTAACGCATTTATTGAAAGTCGAAAAATTACCTCTCAAAAGTCTTTTGGTTGAATAATTGCTCGCGGAAAAAAAATTAAACATCAATGTAAAATAATTACGAGGGTCATCCAGAATGTAAGGTTACAACATTAATATCAACTCAAAAATGCGTATATTTTACTGAAAATAATTTTGCCATCAAGTTTGATATATTTTTATAGTCTGGAACCAGCTTTTGTATGTCTGTGTCGTATATCTCTCTTGCCACTTCTCCAACATCTACTTGACCTTACGATCCCAAAACACAGTTGTCATGACTTTTTTGATTGAACAGACCATTTTGAACTTTTTGGTGGATGATGAACTTATGTGAAGTGACTGTCTTTTGGATTCTGAAGTATAGTGACAAAACCAGGTTTCACCCCCAGTCATGATTAAATCAAGAAACTTTTCTCTCACATTTAAAATGATCCAAAAATGACCGCACAGGTGGTAGGTGGCGGAAACGTGCATTGGCATATCAGTTTCAAATATTCACCGTTGTCTATGACTAAACAATATGTCCTTCATACGTGTGACACCTCAATTAAACTGCCACGATCATCCCCACTAGTAGTTAGGTGTGCTAACTTAAAATTTTCCCCTGGCTTACAGAACTATTGTAACTTTACTTTCTGGATGACCCTCATATATTCCCTGCTCTGTTCATAATCTAAAATTTTATTAAATCTGTTTTGAAATTGTTTCTTATTATACAATTTTAGTATAATACATAATGGCAAATATACATTTTAAATTATGTAGGTAGTACCTATTATATAACTGAAGAAAATATGAATCAAAAAATATAGAATACTTAATTAATAATTATTTATTACATTAATTATGTTTATGAAGTAGATAAAACAAGACAGGTATAAAAAACAAAAATAATTAGGTAGATACCTACCTACATAAAAATATTATTATATAAATTATTCTATAGGTAATATTAATTAGACATTTTGATTCTAATTATTAGGTACCTACTTATTTAATTAAAAATAAATAAAATATTAAGCAATTTTTTGCTGCTACAAAACTATACGGCTTGATTGAAAAAAAGTTTATAATTTATATTTCATATTATAATATAGATCAATTGGGTAAGTAAAACAAAATATTTTTTGATAAATCTACATAATGTACCTAATTATCTACAATTAAAAATCAATTGATAAACAACATAATGGTCGGATAAATTAAAAATATATAATAGGTAGGTACATAGGCGTTAAACTCTATGTGTTTTTACAGTATTTTTTTTTGAAATATTTTATTTCATTTCAATATTCAATACAATTTTTAATGGGTTTGGTTAGTTTTATGACAATGAAAAGAAGTTAATAGTTCAAAAAATCAATCATTTCTTAAAAATAACATATTAATTATTAAATAAACAAGAAGATTATTTCATACTGGATAAAGATGTGTTTATTTTTGGAAAAATTTTGATAAACAATATAAAAGATAAAAAAATATTGTTCCTCACTGTCAGTAAAATCCCATGTTATTCTATAATAATAAGAAAATTAAGAAAAGAAGATATTTATTTGTTCATATATAATTGTTTGTACATTACATATGCACTAGTACAATTGCCTATACTAATGAGATACACCTCAATAAGAAAATTTGCATTGTTCTTGGGACAAAATTTAGATCATTTTGCATATTGTGAACGTGAAATTAACACATTAAGTTTAATAAGTAACTTATAAAATTAAAACTTATAATTTGAATAAAAAGTACCTACTTGACATTTAATATAAAGTTTTATTTAAGCTTAATATAAATTTTTAACTTAGTTATAACTTTTAACTCATTAATGCCCAGCCTTAGTGTATCAGTTATTCCTAATATACTACTAACACAGAACTAAGGTGTATACTAATGCGTGAGCTATTTAGTATTTGACTAAATAGTAAAGTTGTGGTGGGTATACTTGTGTGTTTACTTGTACCCTATTTCTTATTTTAAAATTAAAAATTCTATGATTTAATAATATTTATTTTCTTTTAAATTTATTGTCTTCTCCTTCGCCAAATAGCAAAATTATAAACATGTTATATATTTAACAACATAATATTGTGTTATTGCCATAAGGTACTTATATATTTTTATATTTAATCCGTTACTCGTTTTTATTATATCCTTCCCAAGTTTGCATTATTCATTGGGTAAAGTTCTACATTTCTTGAGAAATATTGCCGTTAATAAAATTTTCATTTTGAATATAAACTATATTCTACGAGTTTAATTTTTCAGAAAATTTTTAACTGAAAGAAGGATAAATTGCCATGGTAGAGGGAAAGGATTGAGCTATGCGAGGATACTTACTGTAGGTAGTACACAATATTATTGAAATCAATGTATTATTGTTGTAATATCATGATTAATGCACATGTTATAATTTACCTGAGTCTTCTACACGCACAGGCAGTTTCACTTGACTCAATACGTTGCTAACGAAATTGTATTCTTTATTAAAAAGATTCTTAACGTCGTCTTGTTTCACTGAAGTCATAATTAAATGCATTTATAATCAAATGTCAGACAGGAAGAATTTATTAAAAACAATTCTATTTTGTCAATTTAAAAGAAAAACACATTTCTTTTTGGATTCTTTGTTATCATTTGTTATTATCTCCACTATCGGCAATGTTCATAAAGAATAAATAATATAAAATTAATTTCTAGTTGTCACACTGTTACACATCAAATTTTACTTTTTAGTGGTGAGGAAAAATGATCGGCAATCCGGATTTACGGTCCAAAATCCAAATTCTAAAATTTAAATTTAGAAGGACCGATATTATTATCATGACAAATGAATAAATGTCCATAGATGTTTAATAATAATGCTATACAATAAATTTTTAGAAAACCTTATGTAAAGCCGGTTTACACCTTTCACAGTAACCACGTTCGTGGCTCACGGATAGTATCCCGCCGATAAGAATACGGATGAAAGTGTTTACATTGTCAGTTATCAATACGGACGTGGTTATCAGTTTATATCTGAATTGATATCTCAGGGGCGAAATACGTTTTCTGTTACTGCATTGATTAAATATACTCACAGATTTTTATATTAATATAGAAATCTGTAAATATACTATATATTTAATCAATGGTTACTGTGTAGCACGATTTTAAAGAATTTTAAAGTTTTTTACAATCGTGCTGTAAAAGTATTTTTTTAGGAGGTGTGATATTGTTCGGTTTGGTGTTTTTTTTTTTACAATGGATCCAGATATTGCAAACGTTGTATTAAATATGTGTGGAATTGTTGCTCAGGAATGTGCAAAGTACATTTTTGAAACTTCCCTAAAATAGAAAAATATGGGTGCGCAAATGGATAATGTGGCGAAATTTTCTTGGAGTATCGAATACATAATTAAATGAATTAAGAGATGAAGATAAATGTAGTTTTAAAAACTTTATGAAAATGAGTAGGTAGTGGACAATTTGAGTTGTTATTGAATAAACTTAAAAATAATATAAAAAAAAAAATATACTTTTTATTTATGCTAAAATAAAACTTGAAATAACATTAAGATTTCTTGCCACTGGAGAATCTTACTCATCATTACAGTATCTTTTTCGTGTACCAAAATGCAGTGATGAAGTCGTAAATTTTTTAGTAAGTATAGCTGAAGCTTGATCGATTTATCCCCTTCACAGTGGCGCGGATTTTTAATTTTTTTTTAAATTATTTCAAGCCCTCTATTTTTTTAGAATCAAAAACATAATATGTTAACATTATGTTAATAAAATTTAGTAGGTATTTTAGTGGAGTTGAAAAACTCACCCACCCCCCATCCCATGAACGTTTAGACTAATTGTGACATTGCCAAGAATAGGACTTAAAATATTATATTTATACCGTTATAAAAATAAAAATCAATGACGTATTCAACGAAAAACGTTATAACCCAAAATTTTAATAACATAAAACGAAAACGTTTTCAAACCTTAGCCAGAATGAGAAACAAGTTTTGATAATAGATAAGGGATAAGAAGAATTTTTTTTTTTATTACAAAAATATAGAATTATTAAATTAAAAAAATTAGTACTATATACCCGGGACGGATTCTGAGACTTGGTTGGGAGGAGGGCTAAGTCATAATTTTCAAAAATATTTTATAATAAAAAAAAAAAATAAAAATTTTTACAACATAAATTCGAACCGCCTATTTTTAGTTTTGGCAAAAATATCAATAATTTGGTATATTTGATCTGAAAGATCCATTTCATGATATACGAGTACATTAATAAGACATAATTCTGATAGTCTATCTTTCAGTCATTCTTGAACGAAGTCCGGTTTTAACCCTCCTGAATGTAGAGACAACACTTACTGGTAGAGTTGCTAATACTTATATTAAAATACAATATATATTTATAATATATAATTTTTTTTTAAATAAAAATACGAGGTTGGAGGTTGGCGCGGCCTCTAAACCCACCTTATTGGAGCCGCCCCTGCTAGATCCAAGTACCTACTAAAAGTATTAAATACAAGTAATATCGATTTAGAAATTGAGTGGCTTACTTTAAAAGAATTTCCCTGCAGTATTCCCATGAATACATAATTTTATATTTTATTATCTGTAATATAGTTTTTAATATAATTTATAAATTAATTGATCATTAATGAGTCCTTTGGTATTAAGTAAGGTAAAATATTTTTTAAATATCTTTTATCAAAAATAATTTATATTTTGATACCTATATGTTTTATATTAGATACCTACTTATTATGACGTGGGGAGAATTGCATAAAGTATATGTGTGTATACCCATTGCCGGATCTAGGGAGGGGGCGAACCGGGCACTTGCCCCGGGCGCTATTATGATGGGGCGCAAAATGTAAAAATATTTAAAAACTTTTCGTCCCGCTTTTGGATGTGGGGTCCCATTGACCACTTAATTTTTAATAGGAATTGACGAATGACCTTTTTTTTTTTTCTGCTTATTAAAATTTAAAAAGGGGCGCTACAATTATTTTTGCCCCGACGACAAATTCTCTAGATCCGGCACTGTGTGTACCTATATAGTGTTAATTTGTTTAAATTAAAATTACAGCTTGTGTACGGTGTAGATTGTAGATATATACTAAAGACGATCCACAAGTATTTAGAATTTTGAAAAATCGATAGGTACGTCATAATGTTTATAGTCATTTTGAATTTTGATCTACCCATAATTCGTCATATTTTAGCGTGTAATCAAATATACATTATTATTTATTTTTGCAAAATATATGTAAATATATATAAACCTACTAGGTACAATAATATAATACACTACTTATGTAAAATTCATCGTCACCGTGTACCATTCCCAAAGTGAACAGAGCATACAATAATATTTACAATATTTATGGAGATACCAGCTACCTAAGAACGAAGTCTAAATTAAGAAACCAAGTCTACCACAAAAAACATAATACCTACTGCTGCTACAAAAATACCAAGTTATAAATTCTTGTTTTCCATAAGCATATCACCCATCAGATAATGAAGGAAAAATTATAAATAAAACTAAACTTTTTTTTTAAATGAGTGAGTACCTAGGTACTTAAATAATAATTGGTGAAGTAGTGAGTATACGTATAGCCCGTATAGGTATACCCGGGTATAAAATAAAAATTAACGAAAAAATTGAGAAGTGGATATACGCCGTATAGGTACCCTCCACTACATCCCTGCCAAAAAGTACGATAAGTTTATTTGTACCGGAAGTTTGCAACGAAATTTTTAACGCACTTCAAGACTTTGTAAAGGTTACTTATTTAAGTTCATAGGTCATTATCTAATATATATATATATATATAATTAATGATAATAAGGTAGGTATTCTGTGATCCTTATTATTATTATGTTTTTATATTTGTCAGATTAGACAATAATAATAAAGAATCAATAATAAAAAATTAAAAAATATAAAAAACTTTTATAACAACATTACAATGTAATAAATTTATTTAAATGTACCTCATAAGCATGAAAATAAAATAAAATTTCAATCAATCACCACGTAGGTACGAGAATTTTGATTCATGTCTGTGACCGCTCGAATCGGAATAATCGGATGATACCACTCTTAGGCCGCGCGTACATTGGATACGAATTTGTTTCGTACAAAAACGTACGAATCGAGTGCGCACACCGAACACGTTTTTGTCCGTAAAATAGTCAGTTTCGGTGATATCGCCGCCTGCGTGACCTCCTGGAACGCGATGGATAATCTGTAGGTACCTTCAAGATAATTGTTTTCTAATCCGCGAGACGGCTGCGTCGTCGTCACTATCGTAGAACCGAATGGGTGCGGGAAATATATTTAAAAAGAAATGAATTCGGTGAATTTCATCATATTATGGAAGACTTATGTGATGACCACGTACTGTTTCATGGTTATTTACGCGTGAAGAAAGAAACTTTTGAATATTTATTAAACACTTAATAATTATTTAATATTCGAATAATATCATAGCTGCTTTCAAAGATCGGACGAACCAAGGCACGGTACAGAGCTTTGAGGGGCGACAGTAGATGGAACAGAAGAAGACTGAATAATGAAACCAAGAAGAAACAAATCTCTTTCATATATTTAATTGGGGAAAGGTTATGGGTGAACGACTAGCTAAAATCACAGATAGTTAGATTAATAAGTTAATGAAAACTAATTCGGGAGCGCGAGCGATAAAAAGTAAAGAAAGACATATTCAGAGATGAACTCACCCCAAGCAACTAAATTATTTAGGTCTTGCTGAAGAAGTTGACAATCGGAAATGAAATATTACAAAGATACAATTTCATGTCATTGAAAAATATAAGAAGTTTAGCATGAAGAAAACAGAGGAGGCGTAATTTACGAGAAGGGCAAAAAGGAGAGAAGAAAGTACAGCACCTTGCGGAACACCGGAAAAAGAAGTGAAAGCAGATAAGAATGAACCAAGAACAGAGACATTGATTAGACATATAGAGATATAGAGATATTGATTAAACAAATAGGAGTTTAGACATGAGAGCTTATCTTAAAATAATAATATAATTATTTTAGTTCTATACTCCTCGGTCCTCAATCCTCATATATGAATAAACAAATAACTATACATTATTAATTATTAAAACTAATTTCCGATTAGGTATTGATTAAATATTTATTCAGATTAATGATTTCCTAGTTCAAATTATCATGTAACTGTTATGATATATTTATATTTATTGTTTATTTTGTTAACAGACATTTATTGAATATTTAATTATTGTTATCTGCAGAAATATGTGTCATTATTTCAATAAATTTTATATAATAAGAACAATAGCAAATCCAAACAAACTTTATTTTACAATCAAAACCACAAACATTTGAAAATTTAAGACAGTAAATTATTATTTACACAATACTATTTTAATCTAAACAAATTAAAGGACAAACAAATCAGTCATATATTATTACATACATGTTAAATATAAGGAAACATTGAAATTATTCTAACACAGCCTTTGTTTTTTTCTTAATATACAATAATACAAATCTATAATAAATGTAATTTTGTTTTAAAGTAATCAAATATAACTTCTTAATATTAGCTTGCCATAAATAATTTATCAAAATGACTTAATATTAACAACAATAATTAATACAGCATGAATAAACATTAATACTATGAAACAACCAACAGAATAATAACAGATCACATGGTAACAATGTAATAACAATTTAAAATAATAATAATAATAAACAACCAAATCTTTGAAATTGCAATAATAAAATAAAATTTTCTTTGATTAATTATTCTAATCTATGGAATAATTTTTAAGTTTGAAATTTAAAAATATGTGCATTCTTAATAAATATTTAAACCTATTGAATTTAGTGCTAAATTCATATAGTTAAAAATATTTATATACAATATTATTATATCATATTAAAACACATAAAATAATAATTAATTAAATATTGAACTTCCTGAAAACTAAACAAATATAGGTAATAGGTATATATAACTTGAATACTTGTGACTGTTATATTAAAAATTATTATAAATTCAAATTACAAAAACAATACACTTTTAGCTGTGTATACATATTTCAACTATGTTGTTATCTTAAGTCTGAATCGAGAACTAACTAATGTAAATTTTTAGTTTACATTAAAGGCAACAACATAGTTGTTGAAATACATATATGCAGTTAAAAATGTATTATTTTTGTAATTTGAGTTTATAATAATTTATAATATCATAGTCACAAGTACTCAAATTTAAATTATATAAAATAATTTTTCTATCAACAAAAATTGTAAATTAGTTTGTATACAATTAACTAATGATAATAACATATAATTTTGAGTACAAATTAATTTAATAATATAATAAAATTGAATAATAATTGATCTATTAACATTTAATGACTAGTAAAAAGGTAATAAGCCTATATTAAAAATTGATTAAGTTGATATTGTATGTGATTGTAATATGCAATTTGTGTCATTTATAGTTTTACTACTTTTTGAAAAACTGTTTAAACAAAATACAGTATTAACAAACTAAATTTTAGGAATATTGTAATTCTGATATATACAGATTATTTAATATTTACAATAAAATATTGAATAACAAATAAAATGGTTGATCAGTTCAGTTGAACATTTTCTTATATACATTTAAAATTTTGCCAAATTTTACTTTGCATGCACCAATTAACTAATATTAAGTAATGATTAAAATATACACTTAACAAATATAATAATTAGGCTTTGGTAAACAGTCTACAGGATATCAAAATAAAACTAGGTTATAACTATTTAATACCTATTATTTAAATTATAGCACATTTCAAGTCTTAGAGGTAAAATATTAGCAGCACTCTTTTATCTTCGAAATAATAAACATTTAACATAAATAACACAAGGAAAAACAATAATTAAAATATTATAGAGATTCAAAATAAAATAGAGTATAATAAATGAAAATCAGTCTGAATAAATAAAAAATTATTCATCACATTAAAATCATTTTTAAATTATATTAATTAATTAAAAATATAGGATTTTAATCAATATTTAAATCAAAAGATATTTTGTTAAATTTACACTGATGTTCAAATTCTACTTCATACTGTAAATTCTAAATAGTACAAATGCAGATCCAGAACAAGTTTATGGATATGAGGGGGCTATTGTATAATTATATATTTATAATTTTTATCCTTATATGATATACATAGATTATAAAAATCTACAGTTATCAAAAATTAGGTAGGTCAATATAATAAAACTTTAATAAGTCTACATTTCTGTAGGTAGGTGCATTATCATTTCTTGAATCTACAATTGAAATAGTATACTGTATAACAGTGGTGTAATTATACTGTGTTTTATGAGAAATTGTTTGAATAAAACATATCAATTACTGTGTACCTCTCACCTAACTATACTCTTTGAGCTTGTTAGATTTTTATGTTATAAAAAAATGTATGATATACATCTATTAATCAATTGTTAATAATCAATTATTATAATAACAATCTATTGTCAAATCAATAATCTCCCTAGTAATCATGACAATGAATTGTAAGAATGACTGATAAACACAATGAGTATAGAGAATTTAAACTTTGTATAGAAATATAAAATATATTCGAGCACAGGTTTAAAATGCAAATTATAAATGCAATTTAACAAACATTTTTCTTTTGATAATATTTTATTATACATACTTATTATGAAAAATTTTATTTGACAAGAATGTTTGGAAAAAATTTATCAAGTATTAGCAATAGATTTTATGGCCTCAACATCCATTTTGTATCACTTAAATACTTCAATTTTGTTGGTTTATATAAGTAAATATAGTTATAATATTTTATGGAAAATATTATTTCTCTTTATGTTCCCACAAACATATTAAACAATAAACACACAGTAATTAAAGTGTACCGAAAGTCTTATCACATCAAAAACAATTTATTTAACATCAACATTTTGTAACTACCTTTTAACAGTTACCTTAAAAATCTTTGGGAGTAGATGGTGAGAAGATATTCTCACGACTCCATAAAAATATTTGGATAGCAACCGCTACCATATAATTACACCTATGCTGCACAAGTATACTATGAAATATTTATGTATAATATTACATATATTATTATTTAACCATAATATAGATTAATGATTATTATAGCTTCATTAATACCAAAGATTATAAATTATAAATATTAATATTAATAATAGATTTTTCACTTCATATCAGTTCAGTATGGAAAGCACCTTGTTCTTGGTCAAATTGAACGACTGAATGGGAAACACGAAATTGTGGTTGTCGTGGATTATGCAAAAAACGGGATTTAGAATTTGAGCAAGGTTTCGGGGAATTACGTAATCGAGCTCGTTCCCATTCCATTAGCAATGCATGTGTACGATGAATTTTCTCTAACCGTTGTTCTTCAATATTTTGCTTATAATCTGCACCCTAAGAAAAAATTACCATTTTATTAATTATAGTTAATTTCTTTTTCTTTATAAATACTAATGGTTGGGTTAATAATTACAACTTACCATTTCTATTTTTTCATCTAACATTTTAAAGAAATTGAGTTGACTAGAAGATAGTTGTCTATAGATAGAATTATTTATAAGTAGGTACTTTATAAATTAATAACAAAACAATAAAAATGATTCTTACGAATTAACAAATAATGAGGTAGAAGACAGAGGCACTGATACACGTTGATGTAGTGGACTTGAATCTTCCATTTCAGACATATCACACAAATTATTTACAGATGGTGTACTTGTCAGCTGTATTTGTTCATCAACATGATTTTCATAAGTACTGCCCTCACTTTTTTCATCATCTAATAATAATAATAATGATTAAGATTACTATTTAACTTGTGTTTAGTAGAAACAAACATGTTTTTAAAAAAATTTATTTTAAAATTAAGCAGTTGGATAGGATATTGGTGGTGAATGTATTGAATTTGAAAGCAATGATAAATAATTTCTTCCAATAAACAATTCTGAATGAAATTCAACGAAGAAAATTTTTTAATAAAATGAAAATATCACATTCTAAAACTAAAATTATGTGTCAACATTTTAGTGATGAAATTATAATTTTTGGTTAATGTTTCACTATAATGTTCATCAGCGTAAAATATATAATATAGCCTATATTACATACCTATGTAGTCATGATAACTAAATACTGAAACAGTATCTATCAAGTTTATTTAAATTACAATTATCTCATTATACATTGATTTTTTTGTATTATTACATATTATATTAATTTATTATTATAATTGAATACTTAATGTAAAATATCATTAACATATACAGATGAAATAACATAATCTTGAACTGGGATTAGACAATGGCATTTTCATTTTCTTAACATATGCTTCAAAAATAAATCTGTGCCATAAGGTTGAAGAAATTCAAAAGTAGTGCATTTTCTTAAGCCAGGAAAAGATTTAGGTGATCCAAAAAACTACTGACCCAACAAAATGTAAACAAGTTGGTTTTAAACCAGGTAAGGTACACATATGAAAAGTATTAAACCTATGCCACCATATTGAGATTACTAGATGATACAGTTAATACTTTACAAAAAGAGTACTGCTATGCAAGTGACTAGCAATTTGTTTAAATAAGTTATAAATAAATAAATATTGCATACTAGTTTTAATGCTCTTTAACTTTAACACAAATGACCAGCTGGTTCCAGAAGATACAAAACATTTTTATATGCAAATAAACTAACAATAATAGCTCAAGATAGTTGATTGTTGATAATGTAGAAAACAAATTATGAAGGATTGACCTGACTTGATCAATTACTATAATGATAATTAGGTAATGATAAATCAAAATAAGACATATAATATTATAATAAGATATATATTTTTATAGATGTACTACTTCCACTTACATGCTATGATGCAAAGAAACACCGTAATACAAAATCGATACGTAAAGAATTACAGAACATTGATCATCCTGTATGTATATCCTGAGTACTGTATACCTCAGTATTACTGAGATCGAATACTGACTTTTAAAGAACATTGCATAAAAACCAAAATAAATGTAAAAACCAGGAATAATCTCCTCAGAAAACTTGCAGAAGCCCAATAAGGAGCACGGCCACATACAATGCAAACAACTGAACTATAGCCTTATGTTTGTCTGCAGGAAAATATTTTTGCCCAGTGTACAGTTAATTTAAAATATGTTAAATTGCATCACTATGACATTTAATTATATCTGCAAAATTATTACTGGATACCTCAGAGCACCTATATGTAAGATATAATTATTAGCAGAAATAGTCTAACCAGAAATTAGAAGAAGTATTCCTAACAAGTGATTTGAAAATAATAAAAATAGATATGGTACAAAAAACACCACATATTCAAATATTAAGACATAAGAACAAGATTTAAATCTCATAGAAGTTTCATACACTTACAAACCGCTATAAAACTTTCCAGAACCGAGAAAAAGCCATACTACTACCAATAAAGTTGGAAGTAACGGAAAATATAATTTATCTATCATACTCAACAATATAGTCTAAAATAAAATACAGTCTATAATTTGCAGATCCATAATAAAATTAATATACTATCATAGACCTATGTTTAATAGTAAAACTAATGTAGAAACGTTCCTTAGAATAAGGATACCCAGTAATATAAATATAACTGAATTATTATTTTTGCCGTTTTTACTGCCTCAAAATTAATTGATCCTAAGATATCACTCTTCAAACCTTAACCCTCACCCGAAAATTTTATATTTCAAATTCAAACTACTTTAATATTAGGAGTTATGATTTTTATATGTAAACAATAGCAAAATGGTTCTAGTTTGATACTTTTGAGAGATCATTTTTTTGTTTTTCCCAGTATTTTGCTTAAGTGTAAAAAAAAACCTAATTTATAACGGATTTTTTTTAAAAATTATATATTTAAAGGTCAAAGGTTATTTTTATTTTAATAATATTTAAAATCATTATATCAAACTTGTAACATGTTACATGTTATTTATATTATGATAACAATTTTTTGGTCATTTTTAGATTTTCCTAAGTTTCTTAAACGTAAAGAAAAACTACTTTTTATGCGGTGTATATGTAATATGTATATACACTTTTAAGGGAGGAAAGACAGGAAGTGGGTTTCTATACACAAACATACATAAAAAAATATTTTAAAAATAGCTTTTTTGATAGCACAATAATTTTATAGTCAATACTTTAGAGAGATCATTTTTTGATTTCTCTCCCTCCTCAAAGAAAAAAATTACACCATTCTGAAATATATTTATTGAATGCTATAATTTATCATTTATTTCAAATCTATCTTGTCCGAGGACAGAAGATATGATTGATTAACTTCCTCCACCTATATCCTACCAACGACGATATGCAAAGTGCTATCCTTACATTTTTAAATTGTATTTCTTTCTGGATTATTTATTAAGAGAATCATTATAGAATATACTATATAATAAATATCCACTAAATCTTATAACATAAACCCTAGTCCCTGACTATTATCCTATCATTAGATTCCAAGATATCACAGTCCCTAAGACACTTTTTCCTATTAATCTTACTATAGGTCTGTAAATTGTAGGTCTTCAATTTAGTACATATCCTATTCAACATGTGTAATTTGGGTATAGTGGATTATAAGGGAGAGGAAATGTGGAGCGCTGTTAAAAAAATTAAAAATAAGAAAGCAGTGGGATCGGATAGAGTACAAGTAGAAGTATGAAACGTATTAGGAAGTTTAGGTATAAGATAGCTGACAAAGTTTTTTAATAAGGTACACTAGTTGAAGTGAAAATTCCAGAAGCATGGAGGAAAAACTGTATGATACCAATATTTAAGGGTTTACAAGAGATATACAGAAATATGGAAATTATAGTGGAATAAAACTTATGAGCCATAATATGAATATTTTGTAAAAGATAAAAGATAAAAAGGTAAGAATTAAGAAGTGAGACAATTGTTACTAGAAATCGGTTTGGGTTTATGCCTGGAAGGTAAACAATGGAGCTAATATTTTGTGTAAGACAGATTGCATAGAAGTACAGAGAAAGGAAAAGGAAATTGTGTATGGTATTTATTGATCTAGAGAAGGTTTTTGATAGGGTTCCTAGGGAGATCTTGAAGTGGGCATTAATGAAGAAAGGATTACCAAAGGTGTATGTGAACGT
Organism: Pemphigus obesinymphae; assembly: GCA_025469235.1. NCBI lineage: Eukaryota > Metazoa > Arthropoda > Insecta > Hemiptera > Aphididae > Pemphigus > Pemphigus obesinymphae. Next base: position 60,324 of record JAIPRL010001264.1, read on the forward strand.
AATTTAAGACATTTATAAAGAGACGAGTACAAGAGTTTGGAGACTGTGTGGAGCAATTGAGGATTTTAGAGTCAGTCATGTCAGGGTTTGGCTTTGATTCCTTATTTATTTTCCCATTTTCTCTGGTAATGGATAAAATAACAAAGAATATACAGGTACCATGGTGGTGCATGCTGTTTGCAGATGATATAGTGCTGATAAAAGAGTCATGAAGAAGTGAATGGTAGACTTGAAGAGTGAAGGGAAACTTTTTAAACTAAAGAATTAAGGATTAGTAGGGGTAAAACAAAATATATAGATTATGATTTTGGTGAAAGGGAACACAGAGGAAATAGGGAAAGAATAGAAATAAAGTTGAGTGGGGATATAGTGGGAGAGGTTGAGAGGTTCAAGTATTTAGGGTCTGTTGTACAGAAAGATGGGGGTTTTGAAGAGGATATGAAACACAGGATTAAGTGTAGATGGATGAAGTGGAGAGAAGCGTCAAGTGTTTTGTGTGACAAAAGAATCCCTATTAAGTTAAAAGGTAAATTTTATAAGACAGTGGTGAGACCGGCATTGATGTATGCAATATAATGGTGGGCAGTAGATAAAAAAATAGAATAGAGAATGATGAGAATGTTAAGGTGGATGAGTGGAGTGACTAGAGAAGACAAAATAATTTATAAGTATATAAGAGATAGAGTACAGGAGTAACTTCAATAGTTAAAAAAATGAGGGAGAATAGATTAAGATGGCTCGAGTGTGTATTAAGGAGAGAAGAGACTGGGTAGTAATCTTAGTAAAGGAAATTTATTTTGATGGAAAGAGAAGTGAGAAAGATTGAAAAAGAGGGGGGATGTGATGGCGAGTGAGGAATATGGGGGTAAGTGAAGAATATGCGGGAGATAGAGTTAAGTGGAAGTGTAGAACTAGGATGGCTGACCCCAGATAGTTGGGAGAGAAGACAAAGAAGAAGAGTGGAATAATTTTAACAAAACTGTCCCTGAGCCTAGATTCAAGTTTCTGTAAAATGTGATCTAAAATGGTATAAATATTGTAATTTTAAACCATTTTATAGGCTCACCAATAATTACATTATTTCTTTGAGTTTATTGAACATAATGACGAGGAGTTTTTTAATTTTTCCCAAACATTTGTGTTTTTTCAATTGCACTCTTAAATAAGGGAGCAAATGTAACATCTGAATTTTTTGAATATCACCAAATACCTGTTTATTACATATTTAATATTTTTCATAGCAGTCTTTAGAACTTTGCAGTTGAATGCTCAATGTTTTTTTTAAAAAAAAAGGTTAACAAGAGCCAAGAGATTTACTATAGCACTATAGCACCCTAGCAACGCACCCCACCAGATCCATGCCTGACTATATATATATAGATATTATATATTATACAGGTAATAATCGTAATTTATCATATAACGATATGGTGGTACACACCAACCGTAATGTGTATCATTCGTAACTTTGTGTAATACAATTGTTGGTTTCTGGCTTCATTATAGTTAGGTGTATACGAGACTGTAGTAGTCGAGCATATTCAGAAATACACGATGTGGTGTTACAAATGTGATATACGATGTGAATTGAATACTATTTTTTATGAACGAACTGGTATTTATTGGAAAGCAGTATAGATATAGATTTAAATATATTGAAATTCATTATTAAAAAGAATTTGTTCAAATATAGGTAGTGAATATTTATCCATAATTCCTTCAGTCCTCGGACAGGATAGTGTACTATTATTTTAATTTTGATAACAAGAAAAATTATTTTTTTATATAAAAACAATTTTGTATAGAGCTTCAGTGTAATAATAACACTTAAGAGAATACCACACATGCAATTTTTAAGGGGTTTTGTATAAGCAATTTTTATGAAATTAAAAAAATACATATAAGAAATTGAATAATAGTTTTACAACAATACTATTTTTAATTGTTGTGTAATCGCAATATTTGCTTTTTAAAAAAAAAACATGTTTACACATAACTTGGAAATATTGTAGAAAAATAAATTAAAAATAAATTATAAAGAACAAAATTATTTAACGACTAATGCAGCCAATTTTTGATAATATTTACATTATTTATGTACATTTAACATATTTTATGTTAAAAAAAAATCGAAATCTTAACAACTCATAAAATTTGTAAAAATTCATACATCAAAAATCGGCTCCATCGGCTAGATAATATTATTAGCAATAATTTGTTTTTTATTTCATATTTTTAATATGTTTATAAATTGATAAAAATAAAAATACTAATGCAAATTTTACATTAAAAAATTGTCGGTCCTCTTAATATTAAAGAAAACTACTGGGAAACAGTGGCACAACTAGAGTTCAAATCTTGGGGGTGTTAATATTATGAATCGCTTATAATATCGTTGGGGGCTCCGTAAATTATATTTACAACACCATTTTTGGAAAAAAATGGAACTTATTTTATTACTTATAATATTTTCTTATGTTATTTTTTTAAAATTTAAAGAATCAAACATAATTTCCTATCGGCAAATGTGTTCAAGATTTCGCCTTAAACAATGTCATTAGCTAAAAAACATGCTGAAAAAAATAACTAATAGTAAAATCTTAAAAATTAAATTACATTGGTAAAATTGAAACTGATATTTGAAATTATAATGACATAGAACTTGAGGGTGCTTAAAATAAAATTGGGGGTGCTTCAGCACCCCCTAGCACTTTCGTAGTTGCGCCACTGCTGGGAAAATCAAAAAATGAACTCTCAAAAGTACCAACTATTATAAAATTAATTTACTACAAAAACACATTTTTACTCCAAAAACCCTACTCTAATTCTTCCAACAGAAAAATAAATAAACATTGTAAAACCAAATTAGTAAATTATTACATAGGAGTTAACTAGTAAAAATATATTGAAAAATTAGTCAAAAATTAGGTAAAAAAATATTAATTATCAAGAATATTAGTTGCTTTGTTATATTCACATTGGTACCTAATCAAGTCAATTAATCGAACTTAGAAAATAATTTGGGAGGTTAAATTTTGGTTCTTTTTTCTTGGAGTTAAATTGTAATTAATATTTTTGATTGGAGTTAAATTGGGTGTCATACTCCCTTTCCTCCTCAAGAAATAAGTCGGCAATTAGTCGATACATTTTTAAGCTCTAGGGTTTAATTGGTAACAAATTAGTGTAAAAGTTAAATTTCTAACTTAAACTAACCTTGCTTTTATTTTTTTGGGGGACACCCTCTATAAATATGGCCTTGCCTCGAACCTAGTACAATGCGAAATGTTATGGAACACCTGTTTTTCTTCAATCTATGTATTACACTCAGATATTCTATAATACAGAGGTATTAAAACTGTGTATTGTGAGTATCGGTCATGGGAGCCGCGGCACAAAAGAGAAATAAAAAACAGAAAAAGTTGATGACATTTTTTTTGCTTATTTACTAAGAAGACTATTTTGTCAAAACAACTCTCCCCCATACATATTTTTTCAGAATGGTACTGATTGGGAGCCACCAAAATGTCTTCAAGAGCCAAAGGAGCCACGGGATAAAAAGTTTAAATACCTCTGCTATAATATATAATTTTACAATTTAGTAGGTATAGGCATATAGCAAAACCTACATTTTTATTTTATATAAACATTATTTTGATAAATTATAATACAGTAGAATAAATAGAGCCAGAATGGTACACCAAAAATTAACAATATTTACTGAAACACCAAGTTTGAAATAAATAGTCGAGTAAATAGTATTCTAGTAGTCAATTGGAGGAGTTGATCAAATTTATTGATTTTCTGTTGATTGGTCATAAAATCAGCATAAACTTGCTAAACTTAGTTAGTATATGTAAGTTAATATACTTATAGAACCCTTCCTATAAGTTTTAAAACCATAAGTAAAAAATTATCTGACTTAATCCCTTCCAAATGTTAAATCATATAATTTTTTACTTGATGTTTTTGAAACTTTTAGGAAGAGTTCTGCGAGTATATTTACTTAGGTATACGTACTAACTTTAAGTTCAGTGGTCTAGAATCGCTGATTTTATAACCAATCAACAGAAAATAAATAAATTAATGGTACTCCAATTGGAAGAAATGGAAACAATATTAATTGTAAAATATATGAAAATTATACTCTTATATATAATTAATAACATAAAATGCCTACCATTTATTGATATACACATTAATTTTCCAAAAACTGTAATAATAATTTAAATTATAATAACTTATACACATTTCATAAAAATATAATGAATCATGAAGGCCTATACTAATATTTAAGGTTCAAATATATATATTACCGGATTCTTTATGCTTGTTTTTTTTCTTCTTGGCTTTTCTGGAATATGAGATTCCGAAATGACTAGGACCACAGCCCATACTATATAAACAGTGATCTACTTCACGGTATACACTGGATAGTATTAGGATCCAAAAACGGCATATTATGTGATTGTTTTTTGAATATGTAATTTGATGTTAAATATAACATCATTTTGTCAGTTGTAATAAAGTATTAACATTTAAAATATAATGATATAATTATAAAAACACTAGCTGATACTATAATAAATATTTAACACAATATACCTATCTAATATAATATATATTTGAATAAATTTAAAAAAAAATAATAATGAAAACAAAAATGTATAAACTACAAAATAGAATATTTTATTTGGTAATGTTAGGAACAATAGTATGACAAGAATATTTGTATTTTTGTAATTTGTTTATATTATTAACTATTACAAATTTTTAATTTTTATATCTCAATCTCAGGAATTTATATTGTTTTGATAAATTTGATAATAAAAATAATAATAATATTAGATAACACAGTATATATATATATATATATATATGATATAGATATCACAAATTACAAATGGCTACACTGTAAAAGTTCAAAGTTTAGTGATATTCCATCAGCTGTTCATAGATAGTAAACTTTGTCATGGTTCAATGATTCATACAAAATTACAAAATAGCTTCCTGATATTTTGTTAAAGCATCTGGTAACTTTTGATGTAATATCACGGTTGACCGTGTCCACAGAATGATATATAAACTTGGATACAACAAAGTTCGAAAAAAATGAGTTAGGGATGAACTGGGCTTTTTAATGGCCCGGGCCTAGATATTTTTTTTAACTAATAGAAACAGTACCCATTTGTTAAGTATATGTATAAGCTATAAACCAAACTTGACCTCCTTAAACAATGAGTATGTCATCTTGAATATGTTTCGATCCGGGTTTTTAAACGATTTTTTTTTTGGACTGGGCTTGTCCTCCACACCCCTTTTCCAAAGTTTCTCAACCGGGAGAAATTTTAAAAGCATTTTTAGGTTATTATTTAACATGCGTATAAAACATAAAAATACGAACTTTTTACATCACCGTTGTGTTACATATTTTCGAGAAAACATAGTTAAGGCATTTCTCTTTCAAAAGAATTGAACATTTATACCTTTAAAGTTAATTATCGAGGAAGTTGTAGATGTAGACCAAAATTAAATTTTTATATCATTTTTCAACACATTTTTTTATAAACTATACTGTCAAAAAGTTTTAAAAATTGTATCTTGTAAATTACACGTCAATTTATCAGTACTACTAAATAATGCGTACATTCCAAGTCTCTGACATTACTTTTTGATTTATTACAACTTCTGGTATAGATTTCCTGTTCATTTTAAAAAAAACTACTTACTGTGTCAATCAAAAATTGACTTCTTACTAGAATGCGAATAAAAGCGACTACACGACAACGGAAAATAGTGATCAGTGGTAGAAGTAGAACGCAAATCGCCATTCCACTAATAAAATTAAATGTAAACAACTACCTAATATCAGAAATTGATCGGTGTCGCATTGATTTTGCCAAGTTTTCACCATCATTTTAGGGTTTAGTCATTCATGGATAATGAAGATTCTATGATACCTATATGATTTAATAAGATCAACTATTATAAATTTTATAAAGAAAATTTACATTTTTAAAAAATAAAATAGACGCTGCGTTCCTTCATAAATAAATAAAGGGTTACACTGTTAAGCATGAAGAGTAGCTAGTCTGTCCTCCTGCGTCTCTCCCAAAATCCACCACTGATCATAGTATAATAATAGATAGGTACCAAATATGACAAAATAATGGCCACTATACAGACTATTTATCATTATATTTGTTGTCAATTTCTCTTATAAATATATATTTAATATAATAAATAAATAAATATTTTTCACTAATCCTAGATAAAATAATATAATAAAGAGTAGGTATATCATGGTCAATAATTCTCATATAGGTACCTAACATACAAATTGTTGGAATAATATATTTTATTTTATTTTATAAGTATAGGTATAGCCGTATAGGTAGGTACCTACCTATATTCGATTTTTTATTCAGGATCTAAATATTACATAAAAAATTGTTATTGACTACAGACTCTTATATTATATTATTAGGTTTATCTACGCAATCATTGAATATCATTTATTTATTTAATACATTTCATACGAAAAATTGATATTACCTACCTACCTATATTATACATAAAATTCAAACTTTATAATAATTTTATTAATTTTTATTTTAGAAAACACAATCTGTTTTATTTCTTTAGCATTTTTTTTTCATATTACTGATTAGGTACCTATATAATATAATATGTAATTAATGCTAGTACTTATGAGGTAAGGCTGGCGAGACCAATAATAGAAATGTAGCATATATCATATATGAAGATTAATTCCAATGGTTAGGTTATCTGATGAATACATTGATGTCATAAAGGCCGAATATGGTATGTGACAAATACTACATTTTTCAAGAGATTTAGTTTTTGAATTTCTCAATTGTCTATAGATTTTTTTTTAACTTATATTTCAACTACCTACATATAATGTAAAACCTACCATAAAATAATAATTTGTTAATCAGTCGACTAAAACTCTGTATTAATTTTTAAATAATTCTTTAGTGGAAATGGAATGGATTTATTATAAAGGACAATTGTTATTTGATCTTGATAAACCTAATATTATTAATTGCATTGAACAGTTTTCTCAAATATTTTATGCCTAGACATATATTTGTCCACTTAAAATTAACATCTATATTTAAAATAATTGTATATTAAAATGTTTTTGGACTTGTCATTATTGTGTATTAAAAATATGATCAGTTCATAAAATACCGAATATGTAAATAAAAACAGTTTTAATAACTTTGGAAACTTGATATTTGGCAGAATCGTAAAGAGAACACAGATTTATTGATTGAACATATAAAACTAATTTTTGAAAAGGAGAACAATCATATTTGGCTTTTAAACCATCAATATATGTTTACCTATATATCATATTTTAATCATTAATTTAATGGATTATTATTGTCATTCCATATATAAGATCATGAAACAAAAATAAAAAAAATTCATAAGCTCAATTAATATATTATTATATAATAATGGTGGTACTTAATTATTTATATTTTCTGTTACTTATATTTGACAAAAATGAGAAATTAGAAGATTTTCATAAATCCATGTGTTGTTAAATTATGATATACATTTTATCATATAAAAATAAATATTAAAAATATAGCATACGCCCAGTTTTTAACAGATTCCATATGAAAATATTTTTTTTGTTTTAATACATTTTAAAAATAATTTAAAAGTAGTCAGTACTATTTTTTTAGTGTTGCATACTAATAATTATTAAAATTACAAATCATGTTTCGAGAGATTGTAGTTTTTGAGAAACTTTGGTGTTAGTAGTTTCAATAGTTGCTAGTCAATGAACTAGACATTTAAATACTAAAAATGAATCTAAATTTTTACATTCATGATTTGGTGGTAATATTAATATTTGGCCGTTTCAATGTTCCAACTTATGTACCTACAAACTAAGTTACACTAAAATTGATATTGTATAAGTACTTAAATCAAAAAGTTAGTTACTAACATAACTTACATTAACCTAACCTTATGTCTTAAACCATGGTTACCAATAACATAGGGCATAGGTATATAATAACATTGAACAGTAAAGAACATGTTAACTACAAATTTGTAAGTTGGTTAGGTACAAAAAAAAAATTATTTATATACAATATACATAAACACAACTAGGGGGAGGGGCTTTGATGACCTTTTTTTTTTTACTTATTTACGTTTTTTAGGCAATATTGTGGGTAAAGCTACTGATCTCATTTTGAAGAGTATAGTTGCGCCACTAGTAGATATACATAAGAATTTCCTGAAAATATAATAAAATATTACCATAAATTTAATTTACAATATTTGTATTCTAGATTAGAAATATTTACATGAGTAGATGAGACAGTTGGAAGTAAATAATAGGTACAGGCATATATTAAAACTGTAATATCAATCAAATATATAATCATTAATTTTTCAAGAAATTAAATTTTAAAAATAAATATTAACTTTTTAATATAAGTAATTTTGAGGGGACCTAAATGTTATTTAATATAGCGTATATTCATAAATTAATCTACCGATATATCACTGGTGATAAGTGATTTAAAATCTAAATAAAATAGAAAAGTAAGGAAACTCAAAGATTTCAAGTCATGTTTGCGACATGCATCTAATCTAAGGAAAGGTGAGTTAGAAAAAGAAATAATTTATGTAATATTATGACAAGTAGTACCTGTATAAATGATGGGTATAATATATTTATATAATTATAAAAAAATAGTTTTATAAAAGTATACCTACCTTGATCATTTATTTTCTTATTATCACTTTATTAAAATTAATTGAATATAAAATAAAACTTAAATTATAGAACAAAAAAATATGCATGTAATATTAGTTAGAAATAATATTAAAGTAACTATTATAGAAAAAAAATACTAAATGAACATTAATAATTAAATAAATTAAAAAAACACAAAATATTAAAAATAATAATACAATTAAAATTCTGCATTTATAAAAGAATCAATTATTTTTCCTATATTTTTGTCAAAACCAACAATAAACAACATATTTGTACGACTTAGATTAATTTGTTCAACATGTTTCCCATTTAAACAACATACAATAATCCTGAAAAATAGATATGGTTTTTAAAATTAATTTATTGACAAAATCCAATTTTAAATAATTAAAGTTCACCAAAAAAAGTACAGTTAACATTTTTCATCAAAATATACTTGTTGAATATAAATGAAGATTATTAAGATAAGATTCAAATACTAAAATATTCATACTTTACAGGTTTCTTCAAAAATGCTTGATAGTCTTTTATAATTTTATTTGCGTTTTTAAAACTCATCGTGTTAGTTCCCATAAATACAAACACATCATACTCTTTATTATTTTCTTTAGCCCAATTCATAATAGGTAGAGGATTAATATCAGGAATTTTTTTTTTATCCAAATTTGAATCATCACAAACAGATGCCTAAAAATTGTTTGAAATTAATATAAAAAATTAACAATATGAAAAAAAATTACTTTAAACAAGATAGAATTCACATTGTCAAAAGTCAAAGATTGGTTATAATCAATTTCAACTTCCTTATAACCCTGTTTTCCAGATTCATCCATACTACATATAGTTGGTTTATTTGGCAATTTGTCAGGGTAAATTAAAGACAATGTTAACAATGTAATAGCTTCCTCCACTTTCAGTAAATGTGTACATTTACAATTTGTATTTTTCAAATACAATCGACTGTCGTATGTTATCATTATACGGCGTCCAGAAGGTTCTAAGTTCTAAATAAAATGAATAATTTATTTATATGTATGTAAAAATATTAAATTATTATTTGTAATTTATTTAAAAAAAAATATATGTAAATACATACCTCCAAAGTTTTTTTTATTAAATCTTCAGATAAAAATGTTAACAACCGCTCTACTATTTTTGGAGGGGGTTTCAACATGATCATATTTAATTGATTTTGGTCATTATCATTAATTTTTGATTGAATTGTGATTTTTTGGGACTCAGGATTATTTTCATTAAATATTTCATTCATTGATTCTGTTTCTTTTGAAATTTGATCACTTGGTTTACATTTTTTTTTTTTTGATTTTGAAGGCTTTACTTGAGTTAATTTACTTTCATTTTTGACAATCGATTCAGTAGTACTTCCTCCTTCTATCTCTAATGATGTATTTGAAGTTTGAGTTAATTTAGAATCATCATTTTGTACATTTATTGTTTTGTTTGTTTTTAAAAACACTTTTAATTTACTATCAGGTAGTTCAATTTTAGAATCTTTTTGATTTTTTAAAATATTATTTTGTATTGTTAAGATATTCCTGAAATTAAGTCATTATACATATACGTATGTTTATAATATAATACGTTTTTATAATAATTAACAAATTATCATTTTATAATAATATTATTATAAAGATATATTAGGTATGTTAGGTACTTACAGTCTTGTTCTAGAATATCTAACATATTCTATAAATGATTCGATTGGATGTATTCGAGATTTTTTTAATAGAATTGAGTTATTGAAGCGTAAAATAAATTCCCAAAGTCCTACATCTGGTGTTGAATTATGAAATAATCGTTGTTTAGCAAAATAGAATGTGTTATCCAATAGTTCCCTCAGTGGCATATGCATTACAAGTGAAGTTAAAATCTAAGTGCATGTTAATTTAAATTAAAAAAAAGTTTTTATTAGGTAATTTATATTAGGTAATCATAATATCTAACTTTAGAACTTTTAAGCATGTTTTGAGGTATGACTTCATGTGAATGGCCCCATCTATGTAATTCAATTTCATTTCGTAATGCATTTTCATCCATGTTTTGTATATTATGTACTTGATTTAAAAAGTTGTAAATAAATTTTAATTGTTTATTTTCAAAAGTATCAGTTTTACTCTCAATTTGAACGTTTTTCAATTTTGATCCAAATAATTCTTCAACTTTTTCCATACCATGGAATGTATGTATAACAAAAATTTCACAACCTGTATATTTTATTTTATTATAAATTATAAGACATAATAATAAACTAATACTTAATGATTTAGTTACATATATATATATATGTTATAGGGAAAATGGAAAAGAGTGGGTATTCTGGATACAATGCCCCTTCAATTTTAGATTGTTTAAATCTACAACAATAACTCGAGCATTGAATCACATATCCAGCGTCCCTAGGCACATAGTGCTGAAAATCACTAGATGTTACAGGACTGTATCATATGCAGCAGTGGTTTTTAGCATTTCTCCACTAGCCTTGTTAGCAGAGGAAAAAATTGTGATTTACAAAGGAACAAATAGTACTGCTGGATTGAATCTCATTTAAAAATGGCAAACTCAATGAGATGTCTCTGACAAAGGCAGATGGACACACAGGCTGATTGGTGATTTGAGAATATGGCTTAAAAGGAGTCATGGGGAAGTCAACTTCCACATATGCCAAGCGCTAACAGGTCATGGTTGCTTCAATTATTATCTTCATTGTTTTGGTAAGACTGACTTTAATGCATGCCCCTTGTATAGGATCAGCCTAAATGACGCAGAACATGCTATCTTCGCATGTGATGCTGCTTTTCGTTGGAGAGGCAACAAATGTGCGTACCTTGGTGATGATGTTGTTTGGTGATACAGATGGCTTCCTTGGAAGCATGGAATCACATATCTAACCTCATTGCCCACATCATGCACCTGAGGGAAAATGAGGAAAGGAGCATGGAGCAGCTGAGGCTGCAGCAGCTCGCTAGAGCAGGGCAAACCAGGAGAAACACATCTAGGCTGGGGGTACTGAGTCACCAAGCAGCGAAAAGGACAACACAGTACGTGACTCCAGGCTGGTGGATGCTGTGCTACCGGATCGTGAATAGGTGGGAACCAAACGAGATTCCAGGCAGGTGGGTATCAAGTTGCCGGAACAAATCATGACGACAAAAATTTAATTAGAATTTTAAAAAAATGTGGGCTGAAACAGCTGAACTAGGAAGTGATAATTCTTTGTATAACATAAAAATGTATTTTTTTATTGTATTTTCAGAACGATGCTTGGCAGTGGATGGGGATTAGTGACACCTATGATCTGAGCGGAAGTAGAGCTGTAACAGCATTCTCCCCAGTTTTTGGCAATTCAAATTAAAAAAAAAAAAAAAAAAAAAAAATGGTTTAAATAATAGTTTAAAATTTTCAAAATGTTAATTATAGATAATATTAATATATTTACTATAGGACGTTGGGCTATATGTTGGGCAAATTGATGTAGGTGAGTACGTAATATACTATTCTGGAACACAGAATACACACCATTTTGGAAGTGGTTTCACGGTGCATAGAAAGTTAGTAACATACATCATAGAGTTTAGGCCGATATCAGATAGATTGTCGCTACTTATGCTAAACACGAAGCCAATAAACACATGTATAGTAAATACGCTCCAACGGAAGTTAGCAATCAAAATAAAAGATGATTTTGATGATGAAAATTTATGAGGGAATATGGAAGAATTCAACTAAATTCGTGATGGGCTTTATGAATGCAAAATGTGGTAGAGAATCACAATTTATTCCCACAATTGGGAGAGAAAGCCTACACGAACATTGCAACGATAATGGGTTGAAACTAGTATCATTTGCAGCATCCACTGGCATGACGATAAGCAGTACTACATTCCCCCACAAGGACATACACAAAGTAACATGAAAATCACCAGATGACAGGACAAGAAACCAAATCGACCATGTATTAATAGAACGCAGATATAGGAGTAGTGTAGTAGATGTCAGAAGCTATAGGGGTGCTGACTGCGACATAGACCACTTTCTGCTCATTGCAAAATTTAAAATAAAGTTGAAAAGCCCAGAAAAAATTAAAGCCGAGAAGAAACCTAGGATAAATATTAAAATGCTAAAAGATCTAGAAGAAAAAAATATCAAATGGCTATTGACAAATATATCGAAGAAAACAATGTAAACAACGTAGAGTTAGATTGGGAAGTTATCCGGAAAACGATCATAAAAGTAACAGAACAGAATATAGGTGTATTAAAGAGGTCAAGAAATGTTTGGTATAATAATCAATGCCAAAAAGCTATTGAACAACGCCGAAAAGCAAGAGAGAACCATCTAAGATGGGAACAAACAATAGTAAGAAGCTGTTCATATCCGAAAGTAAAACATGCAAGAAAATAATACAACAAGAAAAAAGAAAATTCTTCAACAGTATACTCCAAACTGCAGAAGAAGACCAAAGTCAGAATAGAATAATAAATTTATTTCGTGCATTAAATCAGTATAAACAGTACTAACTTTCAGGGCCCAGAACCATTCATCGAGAACATAAACCAGGAGGAAGTAAATGTGGTGGTCATGGGTTTAAAAAACTGGAAAGCACCAGGATCTGACAACATACGGGCGGAATTTTTGAAATATGGAGGAAATAAACTTCAGAATTTGTTATTCAGATTGTGTAATAAAATTTTGGACAGAAGAACAGATGCCAACAAGTTGGCATGAAGCAGTCATCATACCATTACATAAAAAAAGGGATAAGACGGAGTGTGACAACTATAGGGGCATCTAACTCCTGAACATCGCTTACAAAACTTTCTCCAAAGTTCTACTGAAACGTCTCACGCCATACGTAGACAAAAATATAGGTAGTTACCAGTGTGATTTTAGAAAAGGAAAGTCGACAATAGACCAATTGTCAATTATAGGACAAATTATAATAATACAAAGGTATGAGTATAGACAGAACGTGTGGCAGCTGTTCATAGATTTTAAGAAGGCGTACGACAGTGTACACAGAAAGCTTATATAACATTATGCATGAATTTGGGTTCCCTGAAAAACTGATTAGACTAACCAAACTCTGTATGGAGAACACACAGTACACAGTGAGAGTAGACAACACAATGTCTACCCCATTGTGGACCCACCTGTGGACACAGGTTTGAAACAAGGGGGCACTTGTCTCCAATCTTATTTAACCTAGCAATAGAAAAAGTTGTGAGAGAGTTACAGTGCCTAAGAAACAGTCAAGTGGCAAACAGCGACAATAGCCTGCGCATACTCGGTTTCGCAGAAGACCTAGATATCATAGGGAATTCACTCAGATATAGCAAATGCATCAAGGAAATTGGAAAAAGCTGCGGAAAAAGTTGGTCTAACAATAAACACAAACAAGACAAAACTAATGGAACTAATAGATAGTGATGTAGACCCACAGCAAAGGGAAGGTCTAACTTTTGAAAAAGTGGAGGAATTCAAATACCTAGGAGCAACCTTGAGCATAAAAAACGATTGGTCTAAAGTAATGAATATTGGTATAAACAATGCAGAAAAATAATTTTTCGCATTACAGAAATTTTTCAACTCTAAAACGCTCTTGAGAAGATCCAAAACGAGGTCATATGTATCAATTATAAGACCCATGTTCACATACGGATGCGAGGCCTGGACTACAACGGTGACTAAGAATATTAGAGAACAAGATATGACAAAAAATATGTGACCCTGTGTTTGATACGAATGTGCAAAGTTGGCGAAGAAGATACAATAGGGAACTGCAGGAAATTATGAATTTGGCCTCAGTAACAAATTTCATCAAAGGTCAAAGAATCCAATGGCTAGGCCATATCCTAAGAGAAGAAAACGATCCTTTACGGGTTGCTTTCGAATGGAAACCTATAGGAAAACGACCAAGGGGGCGTCCCAGAAAGAAGTGGATTGATGGTGTGACGGAAGACCTAAAATCAATGGGCATAGAAGATTGGAATGAAGTTGTACAAGACAGAGAAAATTGGTGGAATATTGTAGTGACGGCTAAAATTCTTAGAGAGTAGTGTGGCCAGAAGAAGATTATATTTACTGGTTTTAAGGTTATATATCTCTATTTTAGACATATTTCAGTGTTTTGTAACAATATATGACTGTATTTTGGTAAGTACCCATGTTCTACTTCTAAGTAAAAATATTTTTTTAATTACTTGGATTAGTTGGATGAATACGAATTAGTTTCATTACATCTTTATGACTCCAACCACCATACGATTTATGCTTTACTATTTGTTCAGTAGTTAGTAATGGATCTTTATTTAAGTACCATTTGCTCAAAGATTTACGAAAACCATGACCAAAACCTGATGGTGCATTAGGTAAGTAACCTAAAAAAATATTATGTTATTATAATGAATTAAAATTTGAAATATATATAAAAAATATTACCCTCGCTGTGAAGAATATTTTTAGCATCACTAGAGAATTTAACAAACATCAATAGTCTTAACCCGTCAGTACAAATTGTTGAAACTGCTGCATAAGCATCCGCAACCATTTTTTTACACGATTCCAAATTAAATCTAGTACATACAGCCAATATAAAAATCAAGAGCCGATCATCATGAAGCTTATCTTCTTTTTTAATCTAATAGTGAATAATCAATATTAAACAATATTTAAATAATAATAATAATATTTAAATTAGGTACTTTATATATATATTGATGTCAACCAACCTTTAAAATTATTGGAACTATTGAATTAATATCTTCAGCTTTATTTTTATTTATAATCTTTCCAATTATTCGTACACCAGTAACATCATCATGATGTCTCCTCGGCCAAAATGAAGTTCGAATTGATGGGGGAACATAAATAGAGTACTCATGTCCCAAGTATATATATCGACGTAATTTGTACTCAGTTAATGAGTAAGGAGGCATGTTAACAACTTTTAACGTACTTTTTTACTATATTACCTAATTACTATTTAGATTTTACTTACTCTTCAGATCAACATTCAAATTTAATTAAGCATTTGCATTGTATGTCCGTACACCTAATATATTTAAAACAGCTTCAGCTAAATAAGATTCGTTTCAGCTACATAGGTCCGTAATAACAAATACAATTAAAGAATACAATAATCACGTTATTATTACAACAGAATATAAATGTTATTAATGACGCTTTACATTCTGATTCTGTGATTCTTTTTTAATAACAATTTATATTTTATTTTTTATATTACATTATCATCATCAGAAAAACCAGTGAGTGATTACTGTACTTAGATCTACCGTCAACTGATCCCATTTAATCATTTACTTCCCGTGTCAACTTGATATCCATAAAGCATAAAATCGATAGGATACATCCAGTTTTCCCGGAGTCGTTTTGAACATAACCTAAAAGGGTAAACTATAACCTAAAAGATGAAATGTAAAATAAATATACCAACTGCACTGCACAGAATATTCTGTAGTACTGCCAACCATTGCTAACAAAATTACCATATTAGTTTTTGATAAAAATTATATATTAATATTCTCGTTCCCACGGTTTTTTCCTGTACCTTTTTGTTTTTTTCCTGTACATTTTTTTGCTTTTGTTTTTGACTTTTTAAATCTATTAGTAAATGCTTTTTCGCTAGCAATTATTTTATTGGCCTTTGCTTAACCTTTATAATTTTATAATTTTTACATAAGTAAGTATACTTACATGAGTATACTAACATAAAATTAGACTACAGGATAGGTCATGAGAGTTGTAAAATATAATAGGTACTAAAATATTAATTTGGTATACTTTTAAATTTTAATTGATAAATTGACTTTAAAATTAAAAATTGATTACCTATTCTTTAGTTTGGTGATAAAATGATAAAAGTACCTAGGTACCTAAGAACCAGTGTTTGAAAATATATAAGTAGGTACCTACCTACTGTGTAGTGAAGCAGTGGTCAGGATTTTTATTTGGGAAGGGAATGATAAATTTTTATATAAGGGAGGCTTAAATAGGATCCCTCATAAATTTTGGTATGCCGTGATTATATTTTTAATCTTGGTCCCTGCACATATCTTTTCATTTATTCATATAAATATTACTATTATAAAATATGGTTACAACCACCATTGGCGTGCACAGACCTTGCTGGCAGGGGGGGGGCAGAATTTTTAGTTTGCTGCCTACCAAGATCTTATTAAAAACATAAAATCAGCTAACATCTTCTGACATCTATATAATATGTTTCCTAGCAACGTTTATTATTAGACCAAATTTATTTTGAACTTCATTCGAATTTGTAAATAACAGTTGCATTTTCACATAATTGTATATAATTTTAATTATTAGTTAGGTATAGGTACCTAATAGTTAAATTAATGTTAGTAATGGAGGTATTTCTTATTTTATGTACCTAACATTAGTTTTAAATGTTTTAATACAAACTTAATATATATATATATATATTTAGTATCACATTTTATTTATATTTCAATAATATTTATACAAGTAGAAAATAATTAGTTAATTGTTGAATTTAAAAAAAAATAATAATAATAATAATAATTTATAATATAATGACAAACGTCTACTATTCGTTACAAACTATAGCAGATTTATTTTTATAAGTATGTAAAGAAAATTAATTTAGGACATTTTCTCCCCAGACCATTTCAAAGTGTAATCATAATTGTAATTATACGTAGGTACCTAACGCCATTTAATTCAACATCAGTGTTTATTTCAGTGGGGACCGGAAAGTAATACCCTCCCCAGAGAAAAATGTATACCCCAAATAATTTCGTATTTCGAGTTCAAACCCAGTTTCGATTTTGGTTTTTGGGCCAAAACTTGTTTCGATTTTTTTCGAGTTTCGGGTAACGGGTTAGAAACGGTTTTCCAAATTTTCCGGTTTACAACCCGGGTTGACTCCCTGCTACCGATGCTACCCATAATAAAATTGTGTTTCACACATGTTTAATTTTAATCGTTAAAATCGCGACACTTTCAAATCTTGGACGTGTCGATTGAATAAATAGAGATGTGAGATGCTATATATTATTTTAAGTCAAATTTTTATATATTATACTCTGTACTAAATATATCAAGTATGGCAAATAATAATCAAGGGCAAGGAATGTTGTAGCATTCCAGCCCCCAACCAGTCTGTGCCTGCGTGTTAACTAATTTAAATTGTAAAGTCATTAGTGATTATCATAATAATAATAATAATAATAATATGACAATATTAATAAATATACCAATAAATTAAAATATTATATTATATTATTTTTATACTATATTTGGAAAGAAAATTCAGCCCGTAGGGAGCAAGCTTATGACAACCACAAATAGTACATACAGTGTCGGCCTGGCACCTAAAGAGCCCAGGACACCATTCTTTCAAAGGACCAAACAATTTTTTTAATCGTATAATAATGCAAAAAAAAAAATTTATGTCTTCATGATTATATCTAAGTTTATTTTTACTTATGTTCTGTGTCCACGGCTATAGATCGTGTCTGTCTTTAGAGTTTAAAGATACAGTTTATGTATAAATTGTTCTATGATAATACTGACAAAGTCCAAGTTATCATATGTTTTTTATCAATCTGCAGTATCACTTCTTCTAAAAATAATTTATAATGCAATAATGCATAGAAAACAAAAATATTAAATTTTTTTGTGTTCTGGTGCATAATTAGGTATAATATTTTTAATTTTATATTTTTATCAATTTTTATAAATAAGTCAAACCTATATTTTTTCTAATATCTAATTTACTTAATTAATTTTAGAAATGATTATTAGACATATTACCACCGTCGTTGGTGTTTCTAGTTTTTGTCTTGGAATATGGTTAGATAGAAAATATAAAGAATTTAATAAATCTCATAAAATACCAGGATTTAAAATATTTGATGCTGTTAATGCAGATAGCATTGTAAATAGTAATCAGCAACTAGTTATTAATAATGAAACACGGATATCTGAAGTAAGATATATATATATTATACCTACCTATTGGCTATTTAAATGCTTGTCTTATGTCGACATATTTAAAATATTTTATCTTATATGTACCTACCTACCTTTACTTACTTAAACATATTTTTAGATAATGAAATATGGATTTCCAAGTTTGGATAATGTACGTTCTTATAATAACTTTGTGCTTTCTTATGATCAAAGAAACCGTATTCCTCATTGGGTTTTAGAACACTTAACACCAGAAAGTGTACAATATAATCCCAATGTAGATAGAGCATTATGTGACTTTTATGAAGATAAATCATTTCATGAGTTTTTTCGGTTATTTTTATATTTACTAAATATTAACATAGATTCTGTGATATTATCTTAAAATATGTATGATATAAATGTTATAAATATTCTTTAGAAGTACAAATAAAGATTATAAACATAGTGGTTTTGATCGTGGGCATCTAGCAGCAGCTGGAAACCATAAATCAAATCAAGAGTTAATAAAACAAACATTTGTCTTATCAAATATTGCTCCACAAGTTGGTAAAGGGTTCAATCGAGATGCTTGGAATGATCTAGAAAAATATGTAAGAAAAAAAGCAAAACACAATAAAAATGTTTATATTTGTTCAGGTCCACTATTTTTACCGAAGTAAGATAATTATTATAATTTTTCTGTACTCTGTATAGTATCATATTTAAAAATATTGTATTTTTTAGAAAAGGAGATGATGGAAAATTATGGGTTAAATATCAAGTTATTGGTGATAATCATGTTGCTGTTCCTACACATTTTTATAAGATTATTGTTATTGAAAGCAAAGAGTCTAAATTTTACTTGGAATGTTATTTAATGCCAAATCAAGTGATTCCAAACAACATACCGTTAAAAGACTTTCAAGTAATTTATACATTTAAAATAGGATTTTTAACATAATTGCCCATAAATAATAATGAGATATCACATGACAGAACATATGTTTAAATCTCAAGCCAAATATGAGCCCATGCGTTCAAGGTTCCCGAGCTGTTACACTGGTATTACTCATACTTAAATTCCGTCTATTCAAACCAAATCTATCATGAAAAAAATAATAACATGAAAACAGAATATTTTTAGAGAAGTTACAGTAAATGTGAGATCTAATTAGTATAATTAAATAAATACAAATTTAAAATAATATACATTTCACAAATTCCAAATTATATATATAGCTCATTAATTCATAATATTGACAGTTAAAAAATATTTATGTATTACAACTTTTAACTAAAATCTATTATTATATAGGTACCTACTTATAGTGCGTTTCACAAATTTAGCAACTTTACTAAAGTGCCTTGTAGACTATTTATGTTATTTTAAGGTGTCTCAATATCATGAATATGAAGTATGATAAATTAACACGCGCATTCCAGTGATAACCAAATATTTTGAGTTTTTAAAATATGCTGCAGCCTGCAAATGTCTACATGCAAGTTCACATAGAACTGTCATAGCTAGTTTCATATAACGCATTGTATATTACATTAGTAATACATTTTTAGAGTACTTTTTTATCTAAATCATAATAACACTGGTTTATACTTTTCAGATACCTTTGGAAGTAATTGAACGTGCATCAGGTTTACAATTTTTTAAACGACTGACTCTTGATAAATTTATAAAACTTGAATAGTTAAAATCAATATCAATTAGTATTTGACATGTTTATGTTACATTAAAATATAATTATGATAAATAGATGTTCTTTTTTTAAATTTAATGTTGGTATCCTTTGCCTTCTCTCTCAACTATTTGGGATTAGCTCCCCTAGTCCTGTACTCCACTTAACTTCATCTCCCACAACTTCTTCACTTACACGTGCCACCTAATATCACTATTACATCTCTCAACCTCTTTTTCAGTCTTCCTCTTCCCCTTTTTTTTCAGCATATACATTAATTTTACTATTATTAATGTCTCTGTCTCTTCCCTCTTTAAAATAGGTGTACCCATACCATCTCAATCTGTTCTCTCATATTTGTTTTACTATTGAAGCCATTATAGGATTCTACACTACCTCTTTTTTTTTATCTTATTAGTTTGATCTGTCATTATGATAAAATGTAATATAGAAAAATGAAATTCTCAGATATAAGTATTTAGGTAGATATATTTGGTTATCATATTTATTGTTTGAAAACAAATTAATATAAAAATGAATAACTAATGTCATCCAGATATAGATGGTGGAAGTTGGTTTATCGTCAATTTTCCAATTCGGTCTTTGGATAAAATAATGTGTTATTAGTATTTTAAATTTTAAAGCAAAGAAAAATTATTTTGTTCATGCTTCTGAGCAAAGTTTGGTAGATATATTAATATGTTATTAAAAAAGCTTTGTAATCCAAAACTTCTAACTCCTATTTAACAAAAATGTATATAAACATAATAAAATTAAAAAGATTCCTTACTTCACTCAAAATCTAAAACACATCATGTCATTATAAGACCAATACATTCCTTGCTTTGTTAAAAATTTTAAATGTTATATACTATAAAATATTAAAATATAGAAATAAAGATATATTAAGTCATAATTGGTTCATGAAGTTTTGTAGGTTTGTAGAGTGATGGGGTTGAACTCCCTCCACTAAATTGATCTATGAAAAAATGACAAGTTAGTGAAGGAAGGTGGACAATGCAGTTTCTTCAATAACCGATGAAAAAACAAACGTTGATAAGTATTAATCACTAACAGTCTAGAATTCGGAAGTTGATTCTTATTTTCTTATGAAGTCATTTTTATGCTTTACCCAAATTTAAAGAAAAATAAAATTTTATTTTTATTTTAGATTCTGAGCGTAGTGAGGAAGTTATTGGTTTTACAACAATATATATATTTTTTCTGTTAGCAAATTTTCGACTAGGAATTTATTTGGGGTAGAAGAAAAACTTCCTTCTATATGGTGTATATCTTAATTTGTGGATTTAAGCGATTGAAATTGGCCGATATTATTATGTGGTTTATATTTTATTTGTTGGCTTCTGGAGTACAATTTCTGAGTTATGATTTAACAGTGTATAAAATAAATACAATAAACAGTGGCTAAAATGGAATCTTTGGATAATGGGAATATTCAAAATAATATATTGAATTATTATAATATAATAAATCGAAATACATTAATTTTAATACGTTTTTATTATAATAATACCAAACTTCGCTCAGAATTGTATAATTAGAATAATTTTTTTCAAATTCAATATATACCTACATTACCAGTATCCTACCCGACGTGCGAAGGACTCCCACCCCCACTGTCATTTTAATAATAAATGTTGGTTAAAACTAAAATTTAGAATGATTTTGACAATATTTTTTATTAAAGAAAATTTTTATTAGGAATTTATTCTCTTTAATTTAAGGTTATTTTTCTACAATTTTCATATTGAGTTTATTTTTTTTTACATTTTTTAAATCTTTAGGTTATTAATTACATTTTTGTAAAAAAAAAAAAAAAAATAATTTTTAGGGCATTATATCAGCCACTGATCTATACCATTCATTTTATAATATTAAAATATTATGATGCTTGCACCAGAGACTAGACGTTAGCAGAATTATTTGAACCGGGGACCTCGTGTGCCAAAATACGTATTTCGATCACTTGACCACGTCGACTCCACTCATATTTTGTTAATACTCGAAACAATAACTGCAAAATTCGCAATAAATTTTTTAATTTCAAGCCATACCTCTGGGAATTTGAAATTGAGTAATTTTGTCATTTTTTACGAAAAAATTTATAGATTGTGCTAGGCATAACTTTATTATTTTTATATCCAAAATACAATCAAACAATAAATATCGAGTAGACAATTTTTAATTTTATGAGGATTTTAAAAATACTACTTTGGTCATTATTACATTATTAATTACTGATATAATTACAATTTGAAGTTAAAAATAAGTAAAAGCTCAAAAAACGCAGCTAAATGGTATTTTTCATTTTATTATTTATACTAGTTGAACAATTTAAGATACAATAAAATTAAGTATGAATAAATTTATTGAATTTGAACAAATTAACAAATTAACTAATGAACAAATTAATTAACTATAGTTCGGTTGAAAAGTTTACTTACTTTAACTTTTTAACTAGTTAATTCTCACATTTGTTCATATAATTTATTACAAGTACCCATAGGTAGGTACATAGTTTTAGTGGGATATTTTCATTATTTTACAATGAATATAATCGTATTTTATTTGACAATAAATTTGTAGATTGAATTCAATGTAATGTAACTTATACATATTCCATGAAATTAAAAAAAAAACAATTTTGAATACCGTATGATTTTTTTTTTGTGCAGTGTGTTAATCTGTTTCATCTTTTATGTATATTATTTTGAATTAAAAAAATCATGTTTTAAAATGTATTATTTTATTATCTCAAAAGTAAAACAAATTAACTAAACATCCAGGCCAGGATTAAGGGGGGGGGGCTACACATGCTATGCCACTAATTTATATACGAATGTATTAGTTTAACTTTAATTGATTTAGCTATCAATTGTGTTACGGTTTTTATGGTCTATACTTAATATTTTGTACACAACGATATCGATATTGTTTACCAATATTGAGGTCAGTGTCGTTATGTATCGTGAGCATCTGTGTGTGATCAACATAGTGTTCACACTACAGAAAGTTATGCGATGCAAAGAGTGAGCACACATGCTCAGTTTGTGCATACTCTAGTGTGGTCGTGGCTTATGTGAATGTGTGTACATTAAGCCACGTCCATACATGTTATGTGTAATGATACTTTTTTTATGTATAGGTGAGAATAAAAACATATTTTTAAAGAATTTTTGATTAACTTTTTCATATTTTAACAATTGAAAATAGTAAATAGGTACACATTATTATTAATTTTGTTAATAGTATTTTGAGTCTAAGAGAATTTTTCATATACAGTCCAAGTTACTGCTGCCATCAAAGATCGTCTTAATACTCGTGGAGACAGTCCTTTAAAATACCCAGTTATTCCATATTTCTGAAATAAATAAAATATTAATTTTTTTTATGAACTTATAAAATAAGACTATATAGGTAATGTACTTGTTTTATTAGAACAATAGCATCAGATAATATAATTTTATTCTTTGATATTTGTTGACTAGTTTTTATCACATCAAATGGATGCGTTATACAAGATGCTAATCCTCCAGCTATGAGGCCACATCCAAAAATATAAAATGGTGGTTTCTCTTCTAATTCTAATAAAACAAAATAATTATATTTGATTAAAGGATCTAATTTATATTAAAATGTATATTACATCGATGATAGTATTTGCACAGTATAAACATTCAATAAATGCCAAAAGATTAGTCATAATACCTATCCGAACAACAAGAGATACATAATATAGGAAGGTATAAAACGATTTAGCGAAATAATTTGTGGGGAAAAGTTCTCCCAAATTTTTGAACGGAGGAAAATGTCCAACTTACCACTTACAACTCTGAGGGAAAATGTCTGTTTACCAAATATAAGATAAATACTAACCTATAGGTTTGCTATGTATCCCTCAATTACTTTTAATTCTTGACCCATTGTAATATTTTCTTCCATCTTGTATTGACTATTCACTATTCTATAATCTATAGTACAATATACATAGATACTTATACTCGATCATTTTATTGTCACTTTTCCACAAAGTGTATGTTTTATTCAAAGATTACAGTAGGTATTATAAAACTATTTTATATGCCTATATGTAGTATTTGATTAAAATAATTATGGTGAAATCAGATTAGGCCGAACGGACTTAATTTAGAAGTTATGGGCTTTTAAAGTTCACAAATTGACAGTTTATTATCTACTGCAGTGCATTTTAAGTTTTAAAACACTTTAAAATGTTAATTTTAAGTTACATTTTAAACATAATTCGTTTGTGTTTCATTGATAATGTTAAAAATAAGTTAATAAATAGTTATTGTTCAGTTAAAAATTTTTAGTTGTACATATTATATAAATATAAAAACTAAGCCATTAAAGAGAATACAAAAAATATATCCCGGACAGCAAATTTCAGCATACATTTTTATTTTTTTGTTTATCAGTCAGAGGGGTTTCCTCCCATGCTAATATCTAAAAGTTAGCACCTATGCCTTAGCCTCATCTACATATCTTTTCTTCATGTTAAGAGTTACTCAAAGGATAAAGATTAAAGATGTACTAGAGTAGAGCACCCAGAAGCTTGTGTAGTCCAGTAATAGATCATATATAGTAAGGCCTATACCTTTTATGGGGACCGAGTAAGAACCAATAGCGTCATTTCAGTTTTTGAAAAAGAGGCGCAAAAATTCTGACTGGCTCAAACAACTGAAAAACACCAGTCACTGTGCTCGTAAACTTCTTTTATCTTAATACAATATTACCATTTATTATTAAAGATATAGGTATATAATGTAATAGTAAATTAAATACACTGGAAAGTTGATCCATTTTTTTTGGAATTACTAATAATTTTTATACTGTAATAATAAATATTCGGACGGACACCGCCCCCCGTCAATAAGGGTGGGGCAAATACCCACCCTGCCATTCCTCAAATGACGCCACTGTCAAGAGCAAGTACGATTTTGGGCTTGCCTTCCTTTTCTACTAGGTGAGTGGTTTAATATCTACTATTAAGCGTTGGTCCTACAACCACAACGTTTCAGCTAAAGCAACCAATTTTCACATAGTTATAAGCACTTAAACCTTGAAGGGCATTCAAAGTTAAATCTTCTCTTTCCTGTGACATGAACTTGATTTTATATTTGGGGTTACATGGCCTGATTTGAAATGTTGCTATTTCTACCACTATTCTAGTATCCCATGTTGGTTATTGGTGGGCCTCAAAAAATAAAAAGTGACAAGCCTTTAAAATTAGGCACGGTATCAATTCTATGATAATAATATGTCAATTATTGCAATATTTACCTTCAAATAATGATAAAGTTTTTAATTTTATAAAAATCATAAAATATAGTGCAGAAAATGGAGCATCTCGTAATAGTGTTGATGTCCATCCTCGACATAAAACCTTCCAACCTTCAAGTTTATAAATATCAGATAAACCGTGGGTCAAAGAGGTGTAATGGTATTGACCACTCTGAAAATTATTTTTTTAATAATCGATTAAATAAATAAAAATAAACAATCTTATTCAAAATTATGTAGTAATGAATGTAGTAGGTAATAGGTATATAAAAATCAATATGAATATATTTACTTATTTACTTCTATTCTAGTTTTTAAAATGGTAAATGGCATTAGTACAGAAACAGTAATACACCGTGCACTAAAACCAGCTATTCCAGATTTCACCATAGAAGTTTGTTTATTTTTTGTTAGACTTGCATATATAAATTGAGTAAGTGATATATGAATGGCAACTCCTGGAATGTTGCGTGCAAGAGACTAAAAATATAAATTTTAATAATATAAATAAGGACGTAATTTGTAGGATTCAGACTATATTTTTGCAGCCCTATTTTAATATATATATATTTTAATATGTTTAATGGAACACGTCAAATATTATAATTGCACTGTTATTCCAATTTTTTTTAAAAGAATCAGGTTTATATGATTGTACCTTATAGATCAAAAAGTAAGGCTCGAAAAAAAGGTCATATATTTTTAATTTAGTAAGTATATTCAATAAATATATCAAAAATATATAAATATATATCAAATTATATAATAATCATTAATCAATAAATTATACAAAAAGTCTACTCTGGAAAATATTTAGTGGTTATACAAAAAGATCATTAATTCAATTAGGTTACAAAGGTATTGCTTTGTGGAACCACAAATTGACTGGCCTCAAATGTTGGCATCCCTATTACATAACTGAAATTATGTGCCTAAATATAAACTGAACAGTGAACATAATAATACATTTATAAATAAGTACAATGTACATATTATGTAAATATTTGATTGTTTCTTTCTTTTACATGCATTTAAGAGCGTCGCAGTCGCATATTTAATATTTTAAAATTTCAATGAAAAATTTATAATAGCATTTCTTATTTCGATTTACTTACAAACATCTTATAAAAATATTTAATAGATAATAATACTAGTGCTCTACATAGTTTTTTCATATGTTTATATTTTCAAGATACAATTCAAATTTTGTAAAAAAAACACATAATATCAATAACTGGCAACGTAGAGCGAGCACTAGATGATGTTGTTTTATTTTTCTACGATACTTTTCAGTTGATAAAATTGAGAAATGCAAAAGTAATATTTTTAGTAAAATCTTATAAATGCATTAAAATGAACAAGAATAAAAAGTGATAGTTACATGGGATCACATCTGTGGCACACATGAAGGGATACAGGGGTGTCAGTGGACACCCATATAATATTGGGTGGTTGGTGGTAGACTAATATTATTCAAATATTTTGTTTGTAAACTATAAGATAAGCTAATATGAATATTATTTAAGACATTTAAGTGCAAAAATTGAGTACCTACATACAAAAATTGTTTTGGTATAGTTAATAGTATTGTATGTATTGTTTGTATGTTATTATATGTTGACACTTTATGCAGAAAATGAGTATGCGCCACTGGATCACACATAATTTACTTTTAAAATGTATTTAAATATTAATTACCTTGTTAGATTTTTTTTTAAAAATTTCTTTTAAATTCCACCTACCTATATCTATATAAAACCCACTGAAAAATCAGAGATGAGACATCATGTTTCGACTACCAGTGAATATAAAACATCATTAAAAATATCCAAATGGAAGAGAACAGATAGTTTTACATTTTTAAATTAGATAATAAATTTTAAAATTTTTCTTTATTTAATACTTAGTAGGTACACCTTAATTTAATTTGTTTTTTATGCTAAATGATTAATTTTTTTTTCCTAAATTTTACATGAATTTAATAAAAATAAAAACAATAAATTTTGATTTTCTTTTACATATTTTGATAAAAATAGATGCATATTTTGGTTTTTTTTATTTCAATAAAATCTATTTCCTATTCATTACTATAGGTACATACATTATTTTCATATCTAAAATATACTCTATTAGATGTATTATCGGTCTGAATTTGGTCATATAGGAAGAAAAAAAATTCCTTGTTGGTAACTGGACTGTACAACACCCATAAGGCCAGAAGTAAAAAAAAAAGGTCAGCCGACACTGGGACAACCAATGATTTATTGAAAACCAAGCGCTTATGGGTGCGAGTGATTGATGATAATGTATCTATTCATTAATAGATGAATTATAGCCACTACAAACAAACGGATTAATTTTTAGTGTTTAATTTATATTAGGTATGTTTTATTAATCTTGCCTCAATAATGAAATTACGATTACATACCAGTTTTCCCTATAATGGGATAGTAGGTACCAGAGAAAATGTTTTTATTAACCGAAAAAAATCATTTTAGCAAAATATAAGATAGGTACATACATTTTTTTTAATAAAATAAAATTAAAGAGGGATAATTATTATATTTATATTTTACTCACAGGAGATAATCCTCTCCAAAATCCATGAATAGATTCTTGCTGCCAGACTAATTTTATAGCACTGACTAATCCTAATTTATTATCACTAATAATACAATTAAATATTAATTTAATTATATAATATTTTAGATTAGGTAAAAAAAATTACTTTTTAGGGTTTTGTAAGACAGTTTTAACAACGTCAAATGGTTGAAATGCAATTGTAGAGAACAGTCCTGATGTAGAACCAGCAATAAACGATTTTAATATTGGATGCTAAAAAATATATAAATTTATTCAATTAATATTTAAACACAGTCATATTTTATTAACCTCTTGAATAAATTTCTTAAATTCAATATTATTATCCTTATTTGATCCAACATCAATTGAGGTAGAGTCCATATTAAGGTTTATAATAAAATATTAATAAATTTAATTGTCCTATGAATATATTTAACATTATCTTATAATAATCTTGAATTCACTAAAATATCACGAGCGTATGTGTGAAGCACGGCTATAGATACTATGGTTGCGCGACGAGAGATGATTTCCTGACCAGAAAATGTTCTTATCAAAAAATTACAAAAACCTTTTCAACTGCAGAGACATCTAGCAGTTAGCTATAAACTTCTACAATAATAAGCATTGATTATACGAGTA